>JASPKZ010007492.1:0-60000 GCA_030220185.1 Diploptera punctata
TAATTCCTTGTTTGATTTGAAATGGTTTTGGCCACTGGTGAATCTGGATTCCCAAAATAAAATTCAGGCATGCACATGTACTTGCATTTTTATTAATATAATGTGTGATTGATCCTTCCAAAAGTCTCACACCCATATAGCAATATACTTTTCCACAGGGTGATTAAATAGTCTATTGAGTCCCTAATTGAGATCTGTTTTAGTAGATTCTCCATATGGGGTGGGACAATTCTGGAGAATACAGGTTGTGATTTTCTAATTCTAGCCGTAATATCTTCATTTGTCAGGCTTAGGTAAATTGAATCCTGATCAATTTCTGATCCTTATGTGATCGATATTAAATTGGGAGTTATCCTAATTAATTGGGTGTGATTTGATTTCTGGAGCAATCTCTAATTTTTTTATTTTTTACACTGTGTTAGTTAGTTATTTTGTACATATAATTTGTTACAAATCTAAACGCGTTTAAATTGGAAGAAAAAATGACATTAATTAATTAAGTGTGAACACCAAATTAAAGCAATTCTCCATACATGAGCAAATGATTAAAATTCAAAATACGTCCTTTCACTTTAATGCTATAGAGGTCTCATGATGTCAGGATGCAATGTGAGACCCATTTGCAAAACATTCAATTTACACCACCAAAGGAAGGTACTGCACTACAAACATGGAAGAGATGATAAGTGAGAGAAAAGTGCATGTTTATATGAAATGGTTACAAGTCTGAGTTCATGAGTTCTCAGAACTTTGAGGGATCGTCCAGGTCAACCTCCATGCAGTGTTTCTGGGTAATGCTAATAGGCTGGGATCAATTACCTTACTACAACTTTTTTTGGACTTGGGCGACCCAATTAACCTATTTTCTTAGGATCAGGACCAATTTACTGATACCACATTTGTTTATCTGTTCATCTGTATGTCTATTGTCAATCTGTTTACCTATTCTATTTATCTGTCTCATCTACTTACAATATCTATCTGTTTATCTATATGTATATTGTCTACCAGTAACTGTTTTTTGGTCTATCTTTTTAACAGCATGTATATTTGTGGTCAGTATATTTTGATGTATATTTGTCCTTTATGTTGTGTCGGTTTCTGTTTACCTGAGTGTATGGTCTATTATCCAATATTTACCGGTGTATTTAGTGTACTGTCATTTTTCTATTTAAATCTCATATGTTACACTTGTCGATTCTTTCTCGTTGTATTTATTTGTATATATATTTGTGACTTTTGTTAAATTTTATCTGTTAGTCGTGTTGTCTTTCTATTTTTTGTCTGTATTTCTCTATATGTATACATTATCGTTGCTCTTTATTTGTGTACAAATTGTTTTTTTTTTCTGCTCTCTCGTTTTTCTATCTGTGTGATATTTACTTCGACTTGAGGTTCTCCATATTTTCTCAATCCTAATGCAATTAATGAAAATTGCAATTCTGATATATCCATTCAAAGTCTACCCCATGAAAATAACACTCATAAGTACATAAAAATTTGGATCTACTAAAAATTCTAAGACACAGGACCTAGAATTTATTCCCTCTGAGAAGATTTTTGCCTTTAAAATGCATCAACCCAACTGAATTTGAGTATGAGGAATGTTGATCAGAGGAGATTACTATTTCTCACGACGATGTAGACTTAAACTCGACAGTTGTTACAGAGGTTTCCGCTACATCACACTGTATCATAAATTTAAAAAATGAAATAGACTTTTCAATATTTCATTTTTTTTAACAAAATTAGTTTCAACTATTTATGTATTGTTCATCACACAGTTCCAACCAAACCCACATAGAGACAGCCTTAGCAGCAAGTTGTGTCTATAACTTATGGAACCCATAGGTACATTTCCACATCTTAAGTCACCAAGCTGGATGTACGTAGCAAAAGAAAATTATTTTTTCATTTTAAGGGAGTTCCCATATGAGTTATTTTATTAATCATAATAGAATTTAACCTACTCACCTCATAATTGTAATTTCTGATGCCATCCTTAACATACAATAAGTTCAAAAAATGTTCAGAATTTACCTTAAATTAGCACCGAAAAAATTATTATAGCCGAATCGATTAATAAAAAACCAACAAAAAGAAAATATGATGAAGGCAAAAATCAGGGATTATCAATTGATGCAAAGACTGTGGAAAAACGTCCATACGAGAAACAAAATGGAATACTAAAGATTGAAAGAACACCTTAGAAATGTAAAAATGGGAATGCACAAATCTGCATACTGCACATGCAGTTCAGAAACACACAGGATTGAAAAGGGCAAGTTAGTGTAAACGCTAATCTAAGGAACTCACAGTTTTGGAAAAATTCACATCCATAAGAAAAAGGAAAATCATGCTTTTGAAATTCCCAGGGAAAAAGATTTAATTGGAAGTTCACAGTCCGCCAAAATGTTTATTTCCTAACAGTGAAAGTCCAAATGAACATGAATCTTCTACTCATTACTTTTTTTTAACAGAACTGCAGTCTCAGGAAAACATACAATCCCCCACTTCCGCTTTTTCACGACTTGTCATGTGTCATTATGCCGGTTATTTTCTAAACTGCATCTGGGTACTTCTTTCCGCGTTTACCAATCTGCCGTTCTGTCTTTAAAAAAACATAGATGTATGAAAGAAGAAGAAAACTCACAATTCATTTGATTCTTATTAAGAAAACCTCATAATGTAAAAATTCCCAAATTTATTATATTAAGTCCATGTGTTGTAGGACTATAGTTTCCCATGATATTACAACTCATTTTTACCTCATAACAGTGAATCCCTGTATTTAAAATGGCTATTCTCCTAGGATCTACTTTGTTGTCTAATTAAAACAGGCTGTTTCAATAAGTATATTACATTTGAAAATACAATAGGAAGTAAGTAGTAGTAAACATATAGGTTTTACTTAATAATAATTTTGTCTGTTAAATTCTTACCTTGTAACTAATGAAGATGTGAGGCTAAACAAGGCCTTGAAACAGATGTCTAACAGAAAAAAAAAAAACGACATGAGGTAAGAATTAACAGACAAAACTTATTAAATATATTACATGTGTAGAAAAGGATAGAGGTGTGCGAATGCAGAAGACATATGATATCAATTTAATGTAAGTGGAGGTTAGTTAACGTTCAACCCCAGCGATGGGGGGTGGGGGGAAAAAAAAAATTCTTAGCAATGTGTCAATCCCATAAATATTCCACTCACTATAAGCAGGTCTACACTGGTTTCTTATTCTCAGCCAACCATGAATCAGTTCTATCACCGATATGCACTTCCCTAACAACTATCTGAATTTTATTGAAGAGAAAAAGATACATCTGAATCGGTATGAAACCCGAGCCCTCGGAACCAGAGACGACAGGTTTAAAATCCTGATTCAAGCACATTTTTTTCTCTTCAAATAAAATTTGTCTTTGATTGATAAGAAGTGGTTAAAATAATATTTTTTGTTTATACAAATGCAGGGATGACAGAGTCATGCCCCATAATTATGAGTAAACAAATAACTAATAACAATAAATGAAACCATAAAACATCATAGCAAACAGAAGTTTGGCTTTAATTTTATACTAACAAGGGAAATGACAAAACCATTGCATGCCGAAACTACCTTGAAATTTCTCCGAGAAACTTGTGATGTACCAAGGCCATTTAAAAAAAAAGATCGCCTTTTTAACTGCAGGCTTAAAATCCAGTTCTAATCTCTCATGTAAACTATAGGGAAATAAAATGAATGTAGATTGGATAACCCTATACTTCTGTCCATCCACATCCTGCCCCACCACCCACTTTACTCATGCAAGGAGTCCATCTGCATCTTACAGTGGGTTGTCATGCGGATTCTAGCTTCGATTTGTTACTTGCAGTTGTAAAATGGCAATTTTTTAGACTCGGCATGTACACACAATGCTTTTCTTGGAGAAATTTCAAGGTAGATTTTGGATGCAATGGATAAACAGTCCTTTAAGACTGACCATCGATTATATCTTTCTTCACATTACATCTAGGCCTTCCAAATGGTCTTTTCATATTCTACAGTTTTTGAACTTGTAGATCATTGCATATTCAGTCACTGAATCCAGTTCATATCTCCAATACCAGTACCTACATCATCTGTACATCATCCCCACTTAATTGATCTTCTATCTCTTATGTTTGTGATTACAAGTTCTTTCCCCCTCTCTTATATATACACAAAGCTATATGCAGTGGTGGCTTGCAACGTGAATAGATAACTGACTACCTGGAGGTTCATACCTGTGTCGACATAATCTCTCTATGCATCCCTATCCTGAGTAATATTTACAAAATCATTTAGAGATAATTCACCTTCCTCAAATCCAAATGTTATTCTCCCATATATTCTAACTCACTTGCATAACTGAAGCCGTAGACTCACAGCAGTGTAGACATATGCTCTCCATACATTCTTATTCTGAGCTAATGTTTGCTAATCATCCCCTGTATAATTTACCTCCCTCAACTCATTGTTAATGATATCCTTATGCCTTATTCTTGGTCTACCTACTGAGCGGCGCTTCTTAAAGCTCTTGGCATGTACGAAGGCGGGTAGGCAGATCCAGAGCCATCATGGAAGTACATATTCTACCTCTTTAATATACAATAGTTGCAGGCCAATTGACTATCTGAAAGCATTATGATGGTGTAGAGCAAATACTCACATAAATATGACCACCCTTTTCTTGTGCTTTTATATAGGTATTTGAATTAAGCCTCTCTCCTGGCACGACAGGCCTAGAGGGCACTTAGCATACCAGCCGGCTGCTGGCCTCATATCCACATGTGTCAATGACAGAGGTAGATGATCATCAGCCAGTGTTGGGGTGACATGTGGTCAGCATGTCGAGGTCTCCCAGCCGTTATAGCTGGTTTTCTCAAACCTGGAGCCGCTACTTATTGTAGCTACCAAATGCCTCACGATGCTGGGTGGACACCAGTCCCATACTAGCTGAAATACCATGAGAAAATTTCTTCCTCCATGGAGACTCGAACCAGCGCAATGTCTCGTAGCTCTGCACCAAGGTTTCCTGCCTTATCCATCGGCTACGGCGCGGGACTTTGAATTAAGCCACTTCTTCAAAATTTCCTTCAATTGTTATCACCTGTCCTTTTCATTGATAATAAATTCTATAAATGATCATTGATTTAGTTTTATTGGTGTTTTGTTCCAGTCCAAATTTCTTAGTGTAATTCTACTTTATTCTACTGGGAATTTTCCTCTGGTTCTCCTGCAACAAGTTTCCTACCCACTGCAGCCTGACAAATTAACTAGGTAACCACTGTGGACATAAGCTCTCCACACATCTCAAACCTGAGCTAATATTTTCCAATCATTTCCTGCATAATTCACCTCTTTCAAATATATAGATGATTGTTTTATCCTCCCTCATTCTATTGGTGACTTTCCCTTTGGTTTTCCCACAAGTTTTCTGCCCATTACAGTTTAACAAACTAACTGCCACTAAGGACATAAGCTCTCTCTATCCTGAGCTAATGTTTTCCAATAATCCCTGTATATATATATAATAGGGTTACCCATACTGGACTGGTCGAAGGTGATAAGCCAGAAGAAAAAAGTACCTTGGTCTAAAGAGTGACGCATCTTTCACCGTAATAAAATTCAACCGTCAAGAAACGCAGACATGGGTTTCACTGGAGTAAGATTTTCCGGAGGTAAAATAGTCCCCCATTCAGTTCTCCAGGTGGGGACTACTTCAGGGAATCCATGCCAAAGGCTCAAACCACAGGGACATGTTCCTAGGAATGTTATGACTTTATACAATAGTGGGGCGCTAGAGGTATTAGATAAATTAGATAAATCACTCTTGGATATAGTTGCTTTATAGGAAGTTAGATGGCAAGGAGAAAGTAGTCAGGAATTAGGAAAGCTTTGCATTATAATACGGGGATGCAGAAAGACCTGAATTTGGAACAGGATTTCTAGTCCAAAGGAGGATCTGTCTGCTATCCAAGATACGAGGGTCATACTGAAAGTCGTGAGCAACCCATTGTTAAAATTCAAATTTCAACAATGTAACGAAAACAACTGCAGGATCGTAATCTACAGACTTTATACCACAACAATGCCATTTTGTGGCATCATAGCTTCTATCATGTGACTACACACAGTGTTTCCAAATGGCAGACATCAATGTTTCGTTTCGACAGCGCACTGTCATTGAATTCCTTGTTAAAGAGGAACAATCTGCTGTTGATATTCACCAAAGACTTCAATGTGCTTACGGAGATGCCTGCATGGCTGCCAGCAGTGTTAGGAGATGGGTGAAACATTTTAAAGATGGGAACACGAGTATCAAAGATGAGCCTCGTAGTGGTCGCCCACGCTCTGCCTCCACGGATTGCAACAAGGAAAGAGTTAATGTGCTCATTAGAGACGACAGATGTATCACAGTGAATGAAATCGCTACAAAACTTGCAGTAGGACACAGTGCAGTGCAAGAAATGATTCACAGCTTAGGTTACCAAAAAGTTAGTGCCCGTTGGGTTCCACGTTTATTGAGTGAAGACCACAAATTTCAGAGAAAACCGTCACCCATAACCTTCTTCAGAATTTCGAAATGAAGGTGATGATTTTTTGACAAGTATTGTGACAGGCGACAAAAGCTGGTTTTCATCGCTATGATCCGGAAACAAAACGCCAGAGTATGGAATGGCACCACGAATTTGCCATTAAAGAAAAAAGCGAAGATAGTGCAATCTGTTGGGAAAGTTATGGGCAGCGTCTTCTGGGATGCGCAAGGTTGCATTCTGGTTGAATTTCTTGAACCTGGACAAACCATAAATGCTGCCCGCCATATCCAGACACTTGTGAAGCTCCGTCGTGCATTGCACGACAAACGCCCTGGAAGGAAGGTCATTCTGTAACACGATAACGCGCGTCCTCACACTGCTCGTGCCACTGAGGAGAAGATCAGGACATTTGGGTGGGAAACTCTTTCACATCCTCCCTATAGTCCCGATTTGGCACCCTCGACTACCATCTTTTCGGTTCTGTGAAGGAGCAGATGAGAGGCCAACGCTACGAGACGCTGGAGGATATTCGGAAAGCAGTGCGTCAGTGTCTTCGAGCAGCTGGAACGGACTTCTATAATAAGGGAATTTTCAAGCTTGTAGAACGCTGGACAAAATGTGTGCAAAGAAATGGAAACTATGTTGAAAAGTAGCACAAAGGTCTGTAGATTAACATGGTGTGTACTTGGTTTGTCTAAAATAAATATTATGATTGTTTAAAAAAATGTTGCTCATGACTTTCAGTATGACCCTCGTATTAAGTTTGACAGGGATGTATGGAGAGCTTGTGTCCGCACAGCCAAGAACCTACGGGCTTGAATGGCCCAGTGAGTTAGGTTTTATCATTCATCCTCTCTTCAATAATGGTTAATTGTATTCTCCCACATTATTATACTGGAATCTTTCCATCTGGTTTTCTTACACGTTTGCTGCCATCAAGTGGTAATTGGCTGGCAAAATGAACATAGTGCTCTCTATACATGTATATCCTGAGATATTTTTTCTAATTATCCCGTATAAAATAATTCACCTCCCTTAAGTGCATTGTTAATGTTTATTTCTCCCACTTCATTCTTAGCCTACCTAATAGTCACCTTCCTTATGGTGCGGGGCTTTTTTTTTGTATTTTCTCATTATCACATTATACTACATTCATCAGCCCTATACTAATAGCTCCATTAATACCATTGAGTTTGTATGCCCTCTTTACTCTCAAAAGATTTGATTGCAAGCTCTATTACAGAATTGAGTAGCAGAGCAGATAGTGCATCTCCTTGTGAATTTCAAAAGCATCTTAAAAGTGATTGCCTACCCACATCCTACTCCTTGTGCCATTTAGACACATTCGAATAAGTCTAACTTTTTAGAATTCTGAATTCAGCAGGATACTATACAACTTCTCTTATTTAATTGAATTGTATGCCTTTGTGAAGTTTATATATATTTGATACACAGGGTTATTCAGAAAGAAGGAACAGACTTCAAACTTTTATTTCTTCCAAACTGCAAAAAATAGAAACGCAATTCCAATGTGAAAGAGAAAAGTTTGAAGTTCCAATCACGGCCGCAATGGCGCTTGTTGCTTGAAGTTGCAATCATGGTTGCATTGGTGCTGTTGGATTGGAAGAGGAGGAGCAGAAGATCAACTTCATCGCTGGTGCCCTCCCAGGTCACCATACCTAACCCCTTGTGATTTTTATCTGTGGGTTACATAAAATACCATGTTTTTATCCCCTATGCCTGACACTCTTGAAAATCTGTGACATCGAATTGTTAAAGCTGTGAATTCAATAACTAGAGACCAGCTGATTTGTGTGTGGCAAGAAATGAGCCACCATTTTGATATTTGTCGTGCAACACATGGTGCTCATATTGAATGCATAAAATAGTGAAATTTGAACTTTTCTCTTTCCAGGAACGTTGGAATTGTGTTTCTATTTTTTGTAGTTTTGAAGAAATAAATGTTTGAAGTCTGTTCCATTTTTCTGAATAGCCCCATACAGTGTTATTTCTTTTCTAGAATATATCTTATGCTAAAAGTTTGATCTATTGTAAACCTCTTTCCACTAAATGCACATTGATAATCACCTATTATGTCATTAATGTAGGGATAATATCTTTATACTAACACATTTGCAGAATGTTGTACGAAGTTGAAATTTAATGAAATATCTACAGTTCTTGCAATCATTTTTATCTCATTTCTTATATATTGATAAAGTAATTGATTATTTTCATTCATTTGGAGGAACCTCTTTCTCCCTATTCATACTAAACAACTGATATATTTCAAATTCCCTCCCTCCTACTTTTGTCAGTTCTGCTGGAATACGATCTGAGCCTAATGCTTCGTACATCTTTAATTTTTCTATCGCCATTTCAACCTCTAATGCACTTAATTCTGTGACTAATGTCTGCTGTCTGTAAATCATCCTCTTCAAAATCCTGTTCTATAATACATTAATAGCTATTAATTTTTTTATTGTTTTCATCTATTTGGTATAGTCTTGAAATCTGCAATCATATCCCTATTTTCATTCCTGTATATTTGTTCTATCCTGAAACTCTTTCCTTTTCTATCCTAACACCCTGATTTAATTATCTGATGTTTTTAATTTTGCATTCATTTCAACATCTGAATCTTCTCTTTTAAACATTCCTTCTTTTAATCTTTAAAATCTAGTGGTTTTCAACATGATGTAACACAAATTTTCATACATTTTTATTATATTTTCACTTTACAAGTCACCCCTGTTTCAACATTTTTTTTTTCTTCTTCAATTAAGTTCATTATTTTTTTAATTTTCTAATCAGCAACTGTCTAATTTCTAATATTATAATTCATAATAATTTCTGTTCACAGAAAAATTTGTATTAAAGCTTTTATTATGTCATTTTAAATACTGGAGAATAAATATTAATGAAAATGGCTACATAAAGAGGAATATGTTGTTAAGAGGGATAAAAACTGTCTTGTTATAAAGAGTAATATATCTGATTCTAATTATTTGATGTTATTACAGTTTTGTGTTAAGTTAAGAGTACATTTAGTTTTAAATTTATGTATATATAGTTGCCGACGATCAAAACCTCTTAACTCGATCCAAGAGTAAAATCTGGCTTTTTGTATTATTCAATAAGCAAAGGCATCGTCTTGCATGCTGTTAAACCCTTGTAACTCCAAGATCATTTTGCTGCCTTCTATTAATGATAACAAAAACCATGCATTCCTCAGCTATTAACCTCAGGACCAAAAACTCGCATCTCCAATTGGGAGAAATCTGACCCATGCCTCCACCCCTTGGGATACCTCGGTCAGAGACCATACTTCCAAGTCCCAGATACTTATCTTCCCTTAACTATCGCGTCCATGTTCAAGGTTCTCAGCAATAAAATCAACACCTCAGGGAGAAGGTGTTGGAGTCACAACTTCAGGGCAATTGCTGAGCTATATAGTACGTCAGGTCGCTCAATCCTGACGACCCCACAGTTGGTCCACGGGCTCCTCGAGCCTAGCCAGGAGGACTGTTGTCACAGATCCACCAACCATTCCCCTGTTCTACCTCCAGGGACGCATCCTGCAGCCGTTGTGAGACTGGCTAGGGCTTGAATCCTCAAGCCCCACAGTGTGAGACTTTAGTACATCCAGGTGCTCATCTCCTGGTGATCCCACAGTTTGTCCATGAGCCCGTAGGCTTAGCTGGAAACCAGCACAGTGCATTATGAGCTCTTTTAATAAATATGTACAATTGACCTACCCCCTTATTCTCACATACATATTTTATACAATATTTATTAAAGAACCTTAGCCATGTCGTACATCTGAAGTCCATTATAAAGTCACATTTTTAAAACGTTTATTAGAAATGGCTGTACACTAACATCACTCTTCCTAACCTAACAAATCTTAGAATTTTATCACTTCTAGTAGGTTTTCTTTGAAAATAGATTCACATTAAAAACGTAAACAAACTTGAATTTACTTACAAATTAGAGTAAAATAAAATCTAAGTAATGATTTTAACTATCGATAATATATAATTTTTACAGTACCGTCTACAGAGAGCGAAAGGATAGCAGTTAAAAAATTTAAATTTACAAAATGGCAATTTCCCATAATCCTGAGTGAACACGCTGTGCACGACGCCGTGTGCCTTGCATTTGTTTTATTTAGTTACATATTCTGTTACTAAGAAACAGCGCTACCATTGTAGCTTGCTCATTGTAGTTCATCGTAAACGACCGAAATTTTTTAGGTGTCACTGTACTCAGTTTCCCCTCTATTCGAAATTTCTCATCGTATAGCCTCTGGTCAGGCTTTTCTGGAGAAGAAAAGAAAATAAAGGAAAGAAGAAATGGAAGAAAGGAAAGACTCCCTAGCCCTCGGATGCCCTAATAGCGTCGGCGTCAAAAAAACAAGAGTTAACCAAGAGAGGTTAGATAGTAAAGTTAAAAGAGTGCAAAACACAAGTAAGTGGAAGAAATGTTTTGCACAGCTTGGGCACCTTGTGGTCGCCATCCACATATCCCCTAGATGAGGACCCTGAGGGGTACTTTTTTTCAAAATTATTAATATACTAATTTACCCAGCAGTGCTTGGGTAGCTGGGGTTGAATGCACGCCACTGGCTTTTAGGTTGGTCTTTCACAGGTTAGAGTACTTAAATTGCGTTAGATTAGCTTTTAGGTTCGTTAAATATCGTGTATATGTTGGCTGCATCCTGTGATTCCGTAGTGTGAACCGCTTCGCGTTAGTTGGTGCATGCGCATGGTGTATGATTGGAACAGAAAATATTTTCCCGATAATTGTAACGTATTTCCAAAAATCGTATTAAAGTAATTATTGTTGTTAATATTGGAGGGATGTGGGTGAAAAAAAACTTGACAACCCACAAAATGTTTTTACTAAGTTATTTGAGGTTAAATTTTGACATGTATGTTAAAAACCTGTTTCAATTTTTTTTCGTTTGATAGTATTTCTTATTCACTTCATATTATATATCTGAAATATGGTATTTCATATTAATGAAATAATTTAATTTTTTATAATTTTTCTGTGGTATATCAACTTCATCTATATGTACCTTACGCCTTAGTGAAATGGGGAAAAAAAAAAAATGGTAAGCCACATCTTGAATGTGGGTCATCAAGGTAATAAAATGCATTACACAAGTCCACCGCTGTGTGGTCTCGAGGTAGCGTGTTGCCTTGTAACGCATCGAGCCCGGGTTAATTCCCTGTCGGGACATGCTTCCAGGGTGAAGTTTCTTTCGAGTTTTTTTCTTACCTGTAAGAGAAATGTCAGGAAGCTTAGGACCCAACGGTCCCCGAAAATCATCCGGTAATCATTATTATATCACCGGTGTGGAAAGCAACATGAAGCTAACACACCTATAATTCCCTAGTAAATCTGCAAAGCATATCATGAAAATGTATATATATATATATATATATATATATATATATATACACACACGCACACACAATACGTCCCAACTTCTCTTAAAAAGTGTTAAACTGAAAATATATAAAACTGTTATTCTGCCAGTTATATGGATGCGAAACGTGATTCTTACTTTAAGGGAGGAGAAAATATTATGAGTAAATGAGAAGAAAGTTTTTAGGAAAATGATTGGACCAAAGAAAGACGAACAGACAGGCGAATGGAGAATACCTTATAATAGTGAGCTACATGATATTTATAGGAAACCAGATATAATAAGAACAGTTAAGTCTCTAGACCGCGATGGGCAGGACATGTGGCACTATTGGGAAATAAAAGAGGTGCATGGAAGCTTCTTGTAATTAAACCAGAAGGAAAACGCCCAGTTGGTAGACTAAGAATGAGGTGCGAGAATAACATTAACCATGATTTGAGTGAAGTAATCTTAGGAATAATACATAAAAGCTAAATTAGTCCTAAAACCCACAAGAATAAAATATATAATACTTTGGCATTACCCTCCTTTTTATATAGAAGTGAGCTTTAGACATTAAGAAAAAGAGACAGGAGCAGAATCAAAGCAACGGAAATTAAATTTCTCAGAAGGACAGCAGGATGTACTCTTTTAGATCGAAACAAGAATGAAGAAATGTTAGAACAGTTAGAAGTAGAACCAGTAGAAGAAAAATTCAACATATATAAATTAAACTGGCTAGACCATGTAAAAGAATGGATAATTCAAGAATCCCTAAAATGATGATGCAATATAAGCCCAAATGACATCGTCGACCAAGAAGACCTCTTAAAAGACTGCTATTAGGGGCTGAAGTAGGTCAACGAAGGTCTAATTCGTGACGGATGATGAAGTTAACATGGAAGGAAAACATGAAGGCATTAATGGAAGCAAGAGGGCTAAGCATTGAAGATTCCCAAGATCGTAGGCTTTGGAGGTTTGGCACAGGAAGACGGCAGCTGTAAAACCCCGAAGATAGATCATGATGATGAGATAGTATTACAGGGAATGATTGAAAAAAAAATAGCCCAGGATATGGATGTGTGCGCGCGGTCATGAACCTACGGGTTCGATAATACCAGTGAGTGAGTTAGTAGAGGAATTTGTACAAAATATGACGAAAGAAAGTAAAACGGAAGTAGGAAGTGACATTGGATTGTGTCTCCCGCTGCGAAGTTGATATACTAGCCGACACCTCCTACATTTTCAAAGTGACCACTTGCTGGCCCCTCACCAAGATGGATGGCAACTACCAACTCTTGTTTTGGTAATGACACAAACTTCCACATCAGTCATTTTAATTAGGTCAGTTAGAGCAGGTTTGTGGTTCGCCCAGTCAGTGGTTTTCTGCCCCACTAAAGAGGATTACTTACCTGTACATAATGAAACACTGTACCCCCTGCTGGTTATGTTAACACACACTACATTCTTTCTACTCTGGAATTTTAATCAAAGTATCCTAGTATTTTTTTAATATTACAAAGTTATTGTAAAAACTTTATGCTTACCGACGAAAGTGCCTTTTTCACATGTAATTTTATGAACTTCCGATTTCATTAGTCGGAAATTAAATTTTATCTACTATTATAACAATCAGTGACGTAGTTACTAGGCCACAAAACCTATACTGTACATTCTATCTAACAAAACACGTTATCAAAAAATAAAATACAGGTTCAACAATAGTACATTACTGTGCGAGGTTAGGAAGTGGTTTTTACAGAAGAGAGGAAACGATTAAAAACCGAGCGATAACGATTTCCGAAATTCTGTAAACACTTCACAAACTTGCGTTGTACATTATGTTTCGCACGATGAGGAACATTTTACGTTACCTTCTTCACAGTTCAGCCTAAAAATTTGCAATTATTGATAATTGCAAGTCAGGTGTTTTAAAAAATTAATAAATAATAGTAAAATAATAACATCTTTGGAAATATGTGGTTCATTATAAATAACTGACTAACGTTAGCAGTCTGGCCAATGTTTATTCGGTAAATGCAGAAAATAATTTCATTGAGACTACAGCAGGCCGTGACACCAATCAGGCATAACATGGCGGCAAGTACGAATTTATTGTTTTGTATTGTTTCAATTAAAGTTCAGTTAATTTAAATTACAGTGATTTGTATATACATTGTATGTAGTACACATTTTTTTGTCTCCTTTTCGTTTACACTGTTCTTTCTATTTTTTTTTTTTTTACCTTTTTGTTAACTTTATTTCATTCTCACATATAGACACAAGGACAGGACACACACTCATACCCAAGGTGGAGATTTAAAACCCTGCCGGGAATCGAACCCGGGTCGCCGGAGTGGAAGGGGTAGGGACTCTTCCGACTACGCCACTGCGATGGACTATTTTCCTTCTTGTTTTACTTTTTTCCTTTTTTTGTTTTACCTGTTTTTGTTAACTTTCTTTTATCCTCACATAGACACAAGGACAGGACACACACACCCAGACCCAGGGTGGAGATTTAAAATCCCCTACCCCGCCAGGAATCGCACCCCGGTCGCCGGAGTGGAAGGTAGGGACACTACCGACTACGCCACGGCGACGGACTCTCATAAAGGAGAGTGGTTTTACTTCCCGCACTAGGTAGGTAATTTGTAATATTACAGGAGGCCTACAGTTATTTAGTTATTTATATGTTGGCAACCCCGAAATTTAGTAAATTGAACTTTGAATCATGGTCGCCATTGCTATAAGTAGGATAGAACGCACTATCGTGCAAAAACATACTTTGATAATGATTCCATATAACTGTAGCGTAGTGGTTAAGGCACTGAGCTACAAGCCGGAGGGTCGAGGGTTCAAGTCCCGTTGGAGTCAGGATTTTTAAACTGACCCAAACCCTCTGGTGGCACTATGGCCCTGGGGTCGACTCAGCCTCTAACGGAAATGAGTACCATACGCTTGTTCTGGGGTAAAGGCGGCCGTCACGCAGGACTGACAACCCGACTGACATAAAGTGCCGATTGTCTAGAAAAAGTGGGAGCCTTAACCTCCTACTACCCCAAGGGCCTCCTGAGGCCTGTTGTGGGATCACTTTACTTTACATAAATAAACTTTGCTTGGCTTTTTTGGAAGTATATTAAGAGTTGCGGCGATTCCGTGGCGCAAGCGGTTAGACGCTCGCCTCTCACGGCGCGCTGGGGTCCCGCGATCGAGTCTTGGCCACTCCATGTGGGTTTTGTGGTAGACGAAACGGAGCTTGGGGTTTCTCCCGTTTTTCCCTGTCACAATTTCATTCCACCATATTTTCCATACTCATCTCATCCATTTCATTTCATTCGTCTATCCCTGTGATGGTGCGTCAGGCGTGGTCGTCCGGCACATTTGTCATTCACAGACCTCTATAGAGGTTCATCTCATCTCTCGACTGGACACCCAAAATTGCAGCATATAACAACAATGTTTGTTGATTTATCGTGTCTTTCCCCCCCCCCCTTCAAAGCCCACATTATTTTCTCTAAACATTTTGTTTCCGCAATAAATAAATTTAATTAAATATACTAAATATACAGCATATACTAAAACAATCAATTGATTTGGCGTTTATTTGATGAAAATCCATTTCTTATTAATTAAATAAAGATACAACTGTTAAAGTTTTATACCAATTTCATATTCATTTCAATACAAATGCGAATTTATACTATAATACTCTGAAAGTAAATAAAATATTGTAGACAACACGTTATAAAAATATGTTTAGTAACTCTTTGCTCTTAGAATACTTCCTTCGGTCGTGTTCTAACTTGAGAATCTCGTTACTAAACCTCTGCTTTTGTAACTAGTCGTATAAATAACTATTGATACTGATTCACAGAGTTCCACTCCGTAGCCGAGCTGCTTAATGCATCATTCTCCTGATGAACAACTAAGGAACTGCGCTAGTTCGAGTTCTTATGGCGGAAGAGGTGAATATTCGATCTGAAAACAAGTGACTGCTAGCGTCATGTTTTACAATGTGATAACCTGATAACACACGTTGCCGTTAGAGACAATTGTCAAAATATTTACTCGCATATAAGGGGATATATCCCAGGAGTCCACATATTTTAGTGGTCAAGTTTGGGTGAGAAATGGGCAAGTTAGTGTTAGATGGGGAAGTTGTATAACTGTCACAGGATTGATGATCGGGGCAAGAGGTACTATACCAGGATTCTTTGCTAAATTCTGGAATTCCTTAGATTTGGACAGGGTGTATCTTTCTAAAATTGCCATCGCTGCCATTAGAGGATCAATTTAAATTTTAAGAAACCAAATTTACAAAATTTCTATTTCATAGTACGTATACTTCAATTAGGCTTACAATTTGAAATTTTTAAAATGTAGGCATATTTACAAAATGTATTTCATCAATTTAAAAAAAAATAATTGTGTGTATTACTTTGTCCTTGAGGCAATCCTCTAATGAGGAAAGTTGTATATAATAAAAAAAAAATATAAACATTAACCCATACTATAACTTTTGTTTTTGTATTATGAATCACTTGTACCCCATGTTCTCCAAGCAATATTTTGAAATAAATTATCCAAGAAAAGTAGATTCATACCAAAGTTTTATTATAACTTCAAATACGTACTTATCCAAAGAGTTACATATTACGACAAGATTAATTGACAAAATCAGTCTTATAGTTCATTACACTTAAAACTGCATTCATGAATGTTTTCCTTTCTGTCTGCATACTATTTGCCTTCATTCCTTCCTTTTTTTGATTTATTTTTTACCCAAATTTCTGGTTTACTAATCCTCTTTCTACAACGTGCATTATTGGAAGATCTTCTTCTTCTGTAGGTCCTGTAATGTCAGGTTATTCAATGCCATCTTCATTGGAATGAGCCAACAAAACAAAAAACAACACCAATGATGAATCTTCATGTTAAGAAAAAAAGAAACACAGCTTTATTATAAACATTATTGGATTGCAAATCCTGTAGATCTAAATCATATCATGTCTTTAGATTGTTAAATAATTTCCAATTATCTCAAAATGTATTGCTAAAAAGTATTATTTTATAATATACAATTGTGAAAATATAGATAAAGTAGTTAATATATTTTACTTACCATGAAGGCTGAGGTTAAGTTCAAGTTCATATTCATCAGATTCTCATTCAGACATAATAATATTTTACATTAAACCTCGAAGACTCACCAGCACTATATTAAACACTAATAATACAATCATAATCTTCACGTAAAAATTATTTGAAACAAATACAACACTCTATGCTTGAGTCCACCTACCTGTTGGAAGCTACAGACGTTCCCCATGTCCTCCAAGTAGTTGAGCTGCTTTTCTGAGCGATTTTCTAATACTTCACTATATGTTAGAACCTGTCAAACTCACACATATACCTCTTGGGCACCAAACAGCTTGTCATATTAGCTAACCATTTCTGTACTTAATTCATTAAAAATAAATGTCACTTGCATCTCTTGTCCTCTGACCGCCTCATTTGAACTCGCATTATCAACGTATCTAAAAGCTAACCTAATGCAATTTAAGTACTCTAACCTGTGAAAGAATGCACGCTGATTTTATTTAGTGTAAGTTAATTAGTACATGCTTTATGTTGGCTGCACTGGAACACAGAATATTCGTTAAAATCAAAATGGCTGCCACGTGTTCATATAGTTCAATATCGTGAAAAAATATATTGAAATAATCGTTAGAAAACATGTAAAAACATTGTAAATGGTGGGAAATCATTTGAAAAATGAAACTCTAAGAATACAATTTGAGAGGAGTTTATGAAGGAATTAAAAATGTCGCGTTACAGGTTGTAAAGTTTAGCCCTTTTTTTAAGCCTTGTTTCATAATGAGCTATTATCAAATTGAGTGACAATATTATATCTTGCTGTAGTAGAACGTAATAAATAACCATTAAGTACATTTTGAACATATCATTACCAGCACAACATGCAATACTCTATTTATATAACATATGTTTGCATGACTAGAAAGTAATATACCAATAAAAAAGACAATGTCATAATACAAAGTCAATTATTATGATTTAACTTTGATTGTACTCTACAGGACACAGTTGTAGCCAAATTAAACTTCTTCTTATTCACATTATATTGCTGGACTGGAAATAAATAAATAAATACAAAACAGAACAAATGAGAATTTATAACACAAGTAACTAATACCCGACGTGAGCTGCTACGCCTAAATAAATTAAATGTGTTTATATGTTTAGTCGAATAAGTAAAAAAGATAATTATAAATTTATATCGTAATTATTATTATATATCCCGTGCTGATTACCCGGCGTTGTCCGGGAATTTACGTATCCCGATCTTCTTGGATAAATGAGCTGAAAGACAAAAATGGCCATTGGGAGTTGTCCGTAAAAGAATACCCGATGTGCGCTGCTACGTTTGCTCGGGAATATAGTCATCCCGATCTTCTTGGCATCAATGAGCTGAAAGACAAAAATGGTTATTATGAGTTATCCGTAAAAGATAGACATATGCTGTCGCGGACTTTTTTTGTAGATTTTTTTTTTAGATATTCAATTCTATGTGCATTAATTTGGTGTATATATTATGGTTTAGGCAGCGTAAGTCATTTAAGCGCCCAAAAAGTTCCGGAAAACACTTTTTCACTAGAAAGGGTGATTTTTAACGGTGAAGGGGTTGAGTATTACAACTCTCTTATAGCCTAAATTTTTCCCGGGAAACTCCTGAACATTTCGCAAGAAACCCCATCACAATTTGATGAATGATGTAGTAATGCATGAAGAACAAACAGACAGACATATATTCTTATATATATATATACAGGGTGTATAAAAAAGGATGGCGCAAACTTACATGGTTGAAATTACACGATAATAGAAGCAACAATGTCCCAGTAAACATGGGTCCGCAAACGTGCCGTTTGCCAGATAATTACGAATGTATGGTTACAAGCCGCCACTGACGTCATTGTTTGTAACATCGTACTGTTTACTCCTTGCGCACTTGAAGCCGTTCTATGATCTTTGTTTACAAAACTGAACATTGCCGAGAGGTGGAATTGTAATCAAACCATACACGCAGAACGTACAGGACGGATACAGTACACAGTCTCAAAAGGTATCCGTCTCGTCCGAGGAGGGGCACTTGTTCTGTGTTGTAGTTACAATGTAACCTTACAGTAACGATGAGTATGCGGATATGCATTTCATGTACGGTAGGGCTAATGGCAATGCTTGGGAGGCTACACGCTTGTATCAAGAAACATATCCTGATCGAAGACACCCCGAAAGTCGTACATTTACAATGGTCCATCAGCGCCTGAGAAAAAATGGGGGTTTTGCACATGGCAGAGCAGTAGGTAGGCCTGCTCGCATTACGCCTGATGTTGAGGATAAGGCGTTGGAAGCAGTACAGCTCTCTCCAGGAACCTCGACGAGAAGAATTGCTACACTAAGCCACAGTAGTGTATGGAAAATTTTACAGCGCAATTTACTGTACCCTTGCCACCTCCAACGAATTCAATGTCTCCTAGAGTGATGTTTTGTCGGTGGATGCAACAACAGACTGTAGTCAACTCTCGTTTCGCATGTAACAGTTTATTTACAGACGAAGCAGGATTCACACGCGATGGTGTTTTTAATTATCACAATACACATTTTTGGTGTGAAATAAACCCACATGCTGTTCATGAGTCACCACATCAGCACCGTTTCTCACTGAATGTGTGGTTAGGGGTACTAGGTGATTATCTCATTGGGCCACACATTCTTCCACGAAAACTTAATGGACGGAGGTACCTTAGGTTTCTGCGGCGTCATCTTCCAGGATTGCTTGAGTGTGTCCCCCTTCAGCAACGTCGGAGTTTGTGGTACATGCATGATGGAGCTCCGGCACATTTTGCTGCTGCTGTGAGACGGCATCTAACGCGCAGATACGGCCAAAGATGGATAGGACGAGGTGGATCTGTACCTTGGCCTCCAAGATCACCTGATCCTTTGGATTTTTGTGTCTGGGGTCACCTCAAAAGCGAAGTGTACAACTCACCCGTTAACACGGTTGAAGAACTGGATCAGAGAGTTGTACATGATTGTCAAGAATTCAGGAATGATCAAGGGGTTTTCGAAAGAATTCGACATTGATTGCAGAGACGAGCACAGTATTGCATCCAGATGGAAATAAGACACTTCGAACACCTCCTTTAACAGGTAACCCATAAGTGAAGTGAACTGTGAAATGTGAACTAAATGAGATGAAAAATTAATAGTTAAGTCTAAATTCAAATTAATTTGTACTAACTAGGACGATGTTTACAATGAAGTCAGTGGCGGCTTTTAACCATATATTCGTAATTATCTGGCAAATGGCTCGATTGCGGACCCATGTTTACTGGGACATTGTTGCTTCTATTATCGTGTACTTTCAACCATGTAAGTTTACGCCATCCTTTTTTATACACCCTGTGTATATGTATATATGTATATATATATGTATATATATATATATATATATATATGAATGGTGGCTCAGATGTTGATGCCAGAATAAAGAAAGCAAGATATAGCTTACATTCAATTGAAATCAATTTTGAGGTCAAAACAAATTTCCTTAAGACTTAAACTAAATTATTTAATTCAAATGTGAAATCGATTTTATTATACGGCTATGAAACTTGGAAGACTACAAAAAAAATTGAAAGAGATTGCAAATCTTTGTAAATAGTTGCCTAAGAAATATCTTGGACATATGATGACCAGATATTATATCAAATAAAGAACTTTGGAGAAGAACGAATCAAAATTAGGTTTGTAAAGAAATTAAATTCAGAAAATGGAAATTGGTTGGACATGTGTTAAGGTGAGGGAATAATAACATCACAAAAATGGCTTCTGATAGGAACCCCTAACGATGTAGAAGGCGAAGAGGAAGACCTAGGGCAGCATGGGGTAACGCCATCAGGGATGAAGCTGAACAGGCAGGGATGAATTGGAATGAAATTACGTCATTGGCAAACAACAGAGTTCGTTGGACAGCTTTTATCAAGACACTATGCTTCCCAGTGGAGCGACCCGGACCGCTGCTGCTACTACTACTAGTATTACTACTACCACTACTACTACTACTTATTCACATTATATTAGGCACACAACCTGTTCTTCCAGAAATTAGGAATCCCTCCATGTCATTTTAGGTTTTCAAGGCGATCTCCTTCGTTTGCGGGTAAACTGTTTTTAAAACTGTAGTCTCGATATCGAATTGAGTAACAGTGTGTCAGCTTCAGAAACTCATTTGATATTTATGAATTTGTAAAACTTCAATATCAGAAAGGCAGGCGGTCTACAAAAAAAAAATGGTCTAGGAGACAAAAAAATTGGGGACCTGTAGTTTACTACTACATACATAGTGTTCTGGCCAAGAGCAGGTCTTTCACTGTAAACTCAGCATCGTCCACTCTTTCTGTAACTCAGCCTTCCTTTTGTATCCGCATATAAACCATTTATTAAAATACTGTCCATCGTCTGATTTATTTTCCTGCCTCTAACTTTCTTTCCGTTGATCATTCCTTCTAGGGCATCCGTCAGCAGGCAGTTTCTTCTTAGCTAGTGGCCAATTCAGTATCTTTCCCTCTTCTTTATGAGTTTCAGCATTGTTCTTCCTTCACCCACTCTGTCTAGCATATCGTTATTTTTTATTATGTCTGCCCATTTTATACGCTCCATCCTTCTCCATATCCACATCTCAAAAGTTTCCAGTCGTTTTTCCTCATTCCGTCACAATGTCTAAGTCTCTGTAACATGCATTGCTACACTCCATACAAAGCTGTTCACTAGCCTCTTCCATAATTCTTTTACCAAAAATACGCAGAAAATGCTTCTCTTCTTGTTAAAAGCTTCGCTGTCATTGCTATCCCCTGCTTTACTTCTTGACAGAAGTTCATAAGTAGAATACATGTAAACAGCAATGTTCGCGATGTACAAATCATCTGTTTATTTTTATATTTTCAACAAGTTTTAATGTCCCTGAGAACTCAATGTAAGTAACGAGTTCTTTTGCAATTAATAATTAATTATGTGTTTTCTTTTCAGGTGAGTTTTAATTCTATTCTGAGATTCTTCTCGCATCAGTAGTGCATGATATCTGTAAGTACAATTCTCATTTTGATTTATGTGATATAGGTCTAGTCTTAAAGAGTCTAAACATTAATATAATAATATTATAATTGCGCACAATCGTGCAAAATTAATTAATGGGCATAGTGTGCTAAAGAGATTGTCACTTTGAAACACGATTCCACAGATGATATCTTTTACACTTTAGTCCGCATAGTTTACATCTACAATTGTCTTTGATTTGATTCGATCACACTTAGTGATGGAAGCCGTGGACTACATAGCGGTTTATTGGTGTCTTAGTTCCTTGTTTGGTCCAGATCAGCCACTATCTATTGGGGCAGTACGTTGTTGGCTTTTAAATGTCACTAGGGTTCCACTTTGATTTTATTGTGAATTTTTACTTGCCCTACCTCAGTAGCTAGTCGGTTCCTGTTTCAGGGTGAGCGCTGAGACTCCTATCTATAACGGGTTCGGAAGGAGAATTGCGTGGGAACAGACAATCACTAATTATTTGAATTATTTTATTTAATTAATCTCTGCCAACTTAAATGCATATTACACTATGAAGATAAAACGTTTCTGTCCCTGGCCTTCGATATTTCACTAATGGTGACTAGCAAATGACTTATGAATTTGAAAGATTTCCCTCAGTTCATAATCGTTGTTACAAGACATTTTAACCAAAAAAAAATAGATCTTCTTATTATGAGGTGTTGAGTATAAGTCTCTTAATTTGTCCTCATGAGTTCCGTATCGAAGTCAGGACCAATTATTCCCATATATGGTCGTATACCCTAACTCTGATTTTGATTGGTTAGAATATTCAATCACATGTTTTCTCAAGGCGTAAATATTTTATTTACATTCCCGCCTACATTTGTGATTTTATTCTCACGGCTAGGGAGCGTGTTTACCAGTTTGGGCTTTCCGCGATTGTAAATTTGGAGTGTGACGTTTCTCCCAAACGTGATTTTTGAAGCTAGACCCATCTTAAGGATTTCAGGTGTAATTTGAGGAGTTACATATTTATGGCCTCATTTTACTTAGGTTTTCAACCGCTTCTTTGTGAGAACTATTTACCAATATGATATTTAATTTCTTTTTAAACTATATTCAGTTGTCATTATTTATTCATTAAACATATTCATTAATCACTAAACTAGGCAGGCCTACCATAGAATTCTTCAGGAATGTCGTCCCGCTTATGTCTTCTCTCTTGTATCAGTTGCTCTTACGCTTTAGTGGATGGCAGGTACTCGGTAGTAGCGCATTCTGAGGTCTTCCAGGAAGAACTGTTCTCTTGTCCGTACATAAACCAGTCTCGAGGGAGTGAATCTAGAGACTGCTAGAATTTTATTATAAGGGAGGCCTTGAACCTTACCAGATTTTTAAGTCTCTTCTCTTCAGATGCTCCCAAACTATATCTATCCCATATGCGATTATTTGCACTATTGCATTGAATAGTTGCACAGCTGTGTCTGTTGATAGTAGGGCAGGTGATTTTATTTCATCCATGGCTCTTAGAGCCGCTGCTGCTCTCTCTCTTTCTCTCTGACGTGTATATTGAAGGTGGTGCCAGAGGTCTGAAGGGTAATGCCGAGATAATTATAATGACTGACTTTCTCTAATTCACCTTGCTCTGTTCTAATGCAGACTCCGGTATTCGTTCTACCTCTTTTCCGAAAGACCATTGTGACCGTTTTGCCTTTGTTTATGGCCAGGTCATTTCCTCTTGCCCAAGTTAAAAATGAATATACACATTGTATAAAATGACACTAAGAAACTGGAGATGGAAATCAATATCAATAAAACTAAATATATGGTTTAGATTAATTATATAGAATTATTTTATGGGTTAAAGCAAGAGATGCACTATCTCCTCTACTATTGAATTTTGCACTAGAGCATGCCGACAAATAGAGGATAAAGGAGGCCTACAACACAATGGTATTAATAAACTGTTAGTTTATGCTGATGATGTATTATTAGGCGATTGCGAGAAGATGCTAAGTGCTTACATGAACACTCTATTAAGTAACTCTAAGAAATTGGGACTGGAAATAAACGTCAGTAAAACTAAGTAATGCCCACATATACATTATATAATGAAAATGGATAGTTAAAGACAAATGAGGGAAATTTGAAGAACTGGCTGAGTACAAATACCTAGGAACAATAATCATAAATAGGAATGAGATGCACAATGAAATTAATTAAACTTAGGCTGTCGTTCCAACTCCTTTAAAAAAAAACAGTATCATCATCCGGTATCATGGCAGCTGCCGCTGTCTTTCGGAAACCAAACGCCATTCCTCTCTGTCCATCCATTTTCCTCCAATCCTCTGATATTCATAGCCGCTTGTACCCCTTCTATCCAAGTTTTCTTCGGTCTACCTCTCTTCCTCTTTTCCATTGGGATTCATTTTATAACAATTTTAGGCAATATTTGCTCTGGCATTCTTTTGACATAGCCATACCACTGTAATCTTTTCTTTTCTATAATGCCTATGATGTCCGGCTTAAAAAAAAAGAAAAAACATTAAACTGAAAATATATATCAAACTGTTATTCTGCCGGTTGTATAATATGGATGGGAAACATGGACTCTTACTTTAAAGGAGGAGAAAATATTACGAGTATTTGAGAATAAAGTTCTTAGGAAAATGTTTGGACAAAAGTGAGATGAGCAGATAGGCGAATCAAAAAGTCAAAAGGAAAAAAAAAAAAAGGACAACAGTGAATGTGGCTGGCGTTGCGGCTGCTGTGTTGCCTGCCAGTCTGGTATGGGGACGAAAACTGAGTGCATTAACTCCATAATTTTTTTATTCATTACTACCAGTTTGTCATTTTCACATTTCTGGTATTCTGTCCTAGCATTGGCGTGCTATAATCCATTTTTGAAGTTGAGGCGCCTGATATGATGAGTGATGATGATGGTAATGATGCACCAGGGGAGGCCTTAATCTAATGCGTTGAATAAGACAATAATGGTAATGATGGCCTGATGATGTTTGGGGACCCTTTATGCCTTAAAGTTTCCTGACATTTGTCTTATAGGTGAGCAAAAACCCCGAAAATAATTCGCCAAGAATCTTGTCCCGACTGGGGATCGAACCCGGCTCTGCTACGTGGTTAGGCAGCACGCTACCTGGAAACCACAGCGGTTTTAATATAGCAAACTCGGTTAATTTCGTGATACTAAGCTTTTTAGAATATTATACCTTAATATTATGAAAGTTTCTAGTTAGAGTCTTAGCAATATTAAAGTTAGGATCCATCCATAGTAATTCTGCCCGAGGGCAGGCCTTTCAATGCAATCATACAATTTTCATGCTAGGGAATTATAGGTGTGGTAGCTTCCCGTTGCTTTCCACACCGGTGAAAGATGATGATGATAATTATAATGATGAGGGTGGCCGGATGATTTTCGGGGATGGTTGGGCTCTAAGCTTCCTGACATTTGTCTTACAGGTGAGGAAAAATCCCGAAAAAACCTTACCCAGGAGCCCGTCCTGACCGGGAATCGAACCCGGGCCCGCTGCGTGACAAGGCAGCACCCTACCTGGAGACCACAGCGGTGGACTTTTATATGTATAAAATATATATGCCTAGTTGTCGAATATATATTTTATTTTATTACCAATATGGCATAACTTATATATCTATTTTTTTCAGGAGATATGAAGAACTCGGGTAATTTCGTGATAGTATTAGAGTAAATTCGTGACAACTTTTGATTATTAAAATGCTACATTCAATACATTTGAAATCCCACTTATAAAGAATCAACCCTTGACACTTTTCATGGAATCACAGATCACATTTTCGACATTGTATCCATTCACGTACAGTGTCGAAGAATATCTACTCAAACATGTTCTTCGAACACAGAAACAATAACTAATAACTGCTAACATGAATGAAAACACTTCATGTACAAGTTACCATAAAATACACCCATGCTGTTATCACAAATATGAAAACACGGCAAGAAAGTAGACTTTCTGCCACCTACGAAACAGAAATAGTATATTACGATGTGAGGTTGGGAAGTGGTTTTTACAGAATTGAGGAAAGATGGTTAAAAACCGATCAATAGCGAGGTTTTTATTCTCCGAGATTCTGTAAAACACTTCACAAACGTCCGTTGTACATTATTTTTAGCGCGATGGTGTTTTCAAAATAATAAATAATAGTAAAATAATAACATCTTTGTTGGAAATATTTGCGTTCATTATAAACAATTAACTAACGTTGACAGTGTGGGCAATGTTTATTAGTTGAAACAAAGGAGGCCTTGAGAACAGTTATTGATAACATGGCCGAAAGTACGTATTAATAGTCTTATATTGTTTCAAATAAAGTTTAGTTCATTTAAAATGCAATGATTTGTTTCGTATACACTATCGTTTCGTTAACACTATCTTTTGGATATTTTCTGTAGGCCTATATACACGTAGTATACATAGAGGACAATGGGTTTACTTCCCGCACGTGGGTGTAAATGTAATATTTACAGTATAGTTATTTAGGTTGGCAACCCCGAAATGTAGGAAGTTGAATTTTCAATAATGGTTGCCATTGCTGGTAAGTACAACAATACTCACGCAAAAAAGAATTTGTTTTTCTTGCCGGTACAATTTCGTTTCAAACGAATGAAAAAAATATAACGAAATTACCCTATATGTACTGCCCAACCATGCACGAATTTAATATAACTCTGAATGGCATATTTCGTCTCAATTTGTGTTGTCTCAATTTGACGAGCTTTTTGGAGAGGTCCTCCATGTTTTTGTGTGATGCATAGTTAAAACCTCTCTCCCAACAGGTCATGTCACTATAAGGCCCGGGTGGCGTCAAGGTACCTATAAGGAGAGAGGTTAAGCTACATTAATGAAATGAAATTCGTATTTTAGTGTATAAAGTTAGTTGATGTTCACTTAACGCAGGGAGCGAGGGCAGCAAGTAGCTCTGAAGATAAAGCGAACTGCCTAACCGAGTGGAGTCAGCGCTTTCAACCGACTGCTGTGTGCAGATCACAATGTCGATAAATTGCTTCAGCTCAGCAACAAATTTACCAAATTAATCACCTTAACCTCAAATTGATTAGAAATTCTCTCGCATACAATAATTTTCTTACACAGTTCAATTAATAAGAATTTAGTCACATCTAACATTTTCACATTGTAACTTGTTGTTTTTCTTATATTTATTAACTCGCAATCATCACACTGTGTATTATTCATTATCTTTTACAGTCCCACTTGCCAAAACATGGAGTTATCTTCCGCCCTATGTCAGAGACTGTCGAACTATAACATCGTTCAAAAACAAACTGAAGAACTATCTAATACATCTCACTGATAGCATTCTTTTAACAATTAATATATTAAATTATTTATGAAAATAATATTAAGATTAACAAATATTTTAATTTGCTTTATTTTTAAATATTGTATAATCGTAAAATTATTTTTTTATATCTCATTATTTTTCTTTGTTTTTTATATACATTATACAGGGACAGTTTACTAAACAATTTAATGTATCTTTCTTGTATACATTTTATTATTAGTTTTAGTCTCAATCTTAACTATCATTAACATGGTAGTAATTATAGATCGTAATATAATGGATATTATTTTATTGATCAAATCTTCATTTAGTATTTAATATTAGAGTTAAATGTGGTTGTTATATTCTAATGTAACATATGTTTGTGCTGGTGAGTGGAAAAGAAGGCCACATGACCTTAACTCCATCAGACTAAATAAATAAATAAATAAATAAATAAAATAAATAATAAATAAAATAAATCATTTTAATGCTATGATCTTATGACAGAATTGAGATGCACAAAGAAATTAACTACATTCAGCAACAAAAAATAAGTTTTTTTTTTTTGGTCTCAGAAAGAAAAATATGTGATTCTGATAGTATTTTTTCTCCTGAATTCAAATATGATATCGGGTTTTCTCCATTACGCAAGGTTTCCGAAAGACAGGAATTTATAATTTCAAACACTTCAATATTTTCTACATTTGTAACTACACAATATTCGAACATTCGAACTCACCTAGAAAGTAAGAAATGACGATTTTCTGCTATATTTCGCCTGTGGAGCATCCCTCTTGATGGTCCAACAATAATCGGTCAGCATATTAGGATTCCATTTGCCTTGATATCTCTTTTCCATAGCTGAAATCTCCTGAGTTAGCTCATTTGGTTTTATTTTACAATGGACAAATGAACGAAAAAACGTTTATTAAAAAATAATTATTTTATTCCATTAATTGAAATTGAAATAAAAAAACTGTGGGTGATGGAGTAATTCCGAATACATAGGCCTATTTGAAAACACGATAAAAAACTGCATTAAGTACAACTATTGGTACTCATGAGTCAAAAATCATGTTGACCAGTGTTATAGGCTTAATTCTGGAAATGCATGCTATTATGCATTACAGGGACTCTTGTCGTCCCAACTTCTTTAAAAAACATTAAATGAAAATATATAAAACTGTTATTCTCCTAGTTGTAGGGTCTCGGGTTCAAACCCGGCAGGGGTGGATGGAGTTTTTAGAATGGAAAAATCCTCCTGGAGGGACTTTTAATCCGTGGATCCCGAGTTTGAAGATTTTCAGGCTTGTAAAGAACCTTAAGCCTGAATGAAGAGGCCTGTAAGTAAAATTTACCGACCTTCCTGATCCTGGTTATACTTTAGTTGCCTACTAGATGTCTCAAAGGGTCGGTATGTTCACTGCCTACCATCACTGTCATCTATAGGAAAATATACATCCAACTAAATTAATTTGTCTAATACGAGTAATTCCTAACAAAGGAGAGGTTAAGGCCTAACTTAGGGCTGTTATGCCATTGTAGATAGATTTATTTTTATTTTATCTGGTTTGACATCTTCCTGCGCCCAAATAATCTACTGTCATTCTCATCTCTCTGTCATTCCAATCTAATCTTTTTCCTTCATGCTGCACAAAACACCATCAATCAACTTTACTTTTGACCGTCTCCTTCTCCTTCTTCTACTAATTAGCTCCTATTCTAGCATTCTTCTGGGAAATCTGTCTTTTGTCACTCTGTTTACATGGCCATACCATTTTAATTGCTTGTTTTCTTTTATGAAATTCACAATTGAAGTCTGAACATGCATCTTTAGTTTAATTGCACTGTTTCTTATTTTATCTCTTCTAGAAATTTCAGCTGAACGTCAACAAAAATCCATTTCTGCAGAACTTTATTCACTTATTGTTCTTGATTTTAATTCCCATGTTTCTGCGTCGTATGTCACTGTGCTCTTTATTTTATTAAATATGTTTATTTCTTCTTTTATTATTATTATTCTTTATTTGTAGAATTTTCATCCTGTTTATTTCCCAAATTACTCCTCGGAGGAAGACGTATTGGATGTGCATCCATTGTCTATTCATCTCTTGGCTGGTATTCCTCTTGCTCTTCTCCTGTCCATTGATCTATCTTCTTTAGCTTTTTTGCAAGTCTGTTGTCTTTCATTCTTTCTATATGATCTTTCCAATAATTTCGTCTGTCCTAATACATTTTGTTATGTCTTGAATTTGACATTTGTCTCTAATTTCTGTATTGTGTATCCTGTCAAATAATGTTTTCCCCTGAATAGTTCTTAAGATCTTTAAATGTTTGTTTGATTATTATTAATATTATTATTATTATTATTATTATTATTATTATTATTATTATTATTATTATCATAGGCATCAGAATCCAGTATGCGATATAATTTGTTAGACACCCTGTATTTTTAAATTAAGCAGCCTGAAATCATCTTGCTATTCATGAAGTTTGGCTTGAAGTATTTTCAACTTGAATTGGAATTGAACTAAGTTTTCAAGCTTCATATTCCCACAGGAAGCGCTTTTGCTCCAACTTAGCAAATTCTCAAAGTTAGATATTTTCTCGTTGCAACGCTTTTTGCTTAAATCTGCTAGACCTCGAGTTCATATATACGCTCTGTGGTCAGCATCTTCTTCACATCAAAACTAATAAAAAAACTAATTGAAAATTTAATACTTTGAACTGTCTTGCTACTAAAATTCATACGTAAAACAATTTCCGATTTACTCTCCTATTATTAATAGTTGTTTAGGCTACTAGTTATAAAAACAGAGGTTTAATAACGAGATGTTCAAGTTAGAACACGACCGAAGGGAGTGCAGCGAGTTACTGAACCTAATTTTGTAACGTGTTGTCTACAGTATTTTATCTACGTTCACAGTATTTTAGTTTCTGTTGAATATTTAGTATACTAATGAAATTTATTACGGGAACGATATGTTTAGAGAAAGAGTAATGTGGGCTTAAAAAAGCTACGATAAATCAACAAACATTGTTATATTCTGCAATTTTGAGTACTAGTTTCATATGTGAATTTAAAGTAATAAATAATAGTTTTAAAAAACTAAGACAACACGCTTTATTAGAAAACCGAACTAAAAAATTGAAAAATAATTTTAATTTCCAACACGCTTGGGATAAAATTAAAGTGGTCAACAAAAAAAATCATCTCCAACACATATAGAATAAAACTAGAGTTATCAACAAAAATAAAATAATTTTACCATCAAAAGCGTGAGGTGCTATATATCAATTAATATATTTGATAATAAACAGATATTGGTAAAAGTAAAGTCTCTAAGAAGAAAATCATAAAACGCACCCCACGCTTTTGATGGTAAAATTATTTTGTTTTTGTTGATAACTCTAGTTTTATTCTATATGTGTTGGAGATGACTTTTTTGTTGACCACTTTCATTTTATCCCAAGCGTGTTGGAAATTAAAATTATTTTTAAATTTTTTAGTTCGGTTTTCTAATAAAGCGTGTTGTCTTAGTTTTTTAAAACTATTATTTATTTTTTATTTTTTAGTTTTAATATTTTACAGAATAAGATAAAAATGTAAATATCTTTTAATTCGATACTATTGTAGTATGAGCTGAAAGTAATACTCTTCTAAAAAAATCCTCCCAGCCGGATTTGAACCAGCGATCTATGGATTACTGAAATTATTTACCACTAGAGTTCACCGCTCTATTAACTGAGCTCTTACAACGATTGACTAGAAGGTCGACAAGTCCGCAATCTATTATACCAGTTTTCATTTTTTTGATTTTCTGATGATTCTAGCCAGGATTTTAGAAACAAAATATGAAATTATTGTATTGTCACGGGTCCTTTACAAGTATACAAAGATTCAAGTCGATCCAATGTTTCTAAGTGGGTGAAAATCGTATTCAAAGATTCCGTTACATAGATACAAATACACTTTTTTTGATTTTCTGATGATTCTGGCCAGAATTTTAGAAACAAAATATGAAATTAATATATTGTCACGGGTCCTTTACAAGTATACAACGTTTCAAGTCGATCCAATGATTTTAAGTGGGTAAAATCGCGTTGAAAGATTCCGCTACATAGATAGATAGATAGATACAGGTCAAGCTGAGATAAAGCGTGTAAAAATGAGCGGAGAAGGTGATTTTCACGGTTCATCAGGAATAATTTTAAAAGCAGTCCAAGTTGCAACTATTAATATACGTCCAGAAAAGTCAAGGAAAGTTTATTTATGTAGTTATACTACATCATCATTAAAGTGTATTTTACGTTTTGCGAACCTGTATTTTATGTTTTGATAGCGCGTTTTGTTAGAATATAAAGTACGGGTTTTGTTGCCTAGTAACTACGAACTAAAGCGTCACTGATTGTTATAATATCTTCTTCTTCGTCAGGCTCTACGACTTCCAGTGGAATGTCTTGGCCTTCTCAACAAGTTTACGCCACTTCTTCCTATCTTGTGCAGTAGACTTCAAATCAAAAATCCCCATCTCTCTCAAATCTTCAATTACGTAATAAAGTTTTGACATTCCAAGTACCTAACTCTAGTTTATTCATAGTCCTTTTTCTCTGCTGTGGTCGTCTTCTTTGTTTCTGTCCGGCTGTACTTTGTTGAGATGATGTAGCGGGAAAGTTTTTTACAGTGATAGGTTGCTGGCCTAACGCCCAACCCCCAGCTCGGAGGACCAGGTCATTTGATTTCGGGGTTTCCGTCCCCTAGATCAGTTGCTTTCACCACAGCTGTTGAGCCTGATCTACCCATCTGGATTGCTTCTTAGTCTGATCACTCACCTTTGGCCTGTCCAGCTTGGGAGGCCCTACCTGTAGCTATGCTACTGCTGGCATAGCCCAAAGGATCATTGTGATTCACAAGCACCCCCACCAACGACAAGGTCTTTCAATCCCTAGGGGGTGGATTGTTATAATATAGTAGATAAAATATTTTATTTTGTTTTCAAATGACATCTTTTTGACAATTTCATTGTAAATTTTTCTTGTTTCATTGTGATATCTTCTTTTATATATAATAATTAGCGTGAGTCTGTTTGTCTGTCCTTTATGGGCTCAAACTACTTGACCGATTTGAATGAGTTTTTTTTCCCATCATTTAGAGAATTTTTCTGGGACAATTAACTTATATAACATATTACCCTATGTACCATAAGGCCTAAGCTAAAAAAAAAGAGAAAAAAAGCATCGTCGTAATAAACAAGTCAATTTTTGGACGCATAAATAGCTTTCGCTGCCTTAACAATAAAAAAAAACAATTTAATGTACACGAAATCGAATATCTGTAAAAAAAAAATCTACAAAAAAGTTCATGACATCATATGTCTATCTTTTATGGATAACTCACAATAGCCATTTTTGTCTATCAGCTCATTGATGCCAAGAAGATTCCCGGGCTATGTCGAGTAAACTTTTAAAGAAATTTGAGGCCAACCGGAACCTTTATAAATATTATAATAATTACACATATATTAAGAACCCGAAAGCGTCTTTAATGGAAAAGTAAGGATGAAAGGGAATTTTATCAATATTTCTATGAGCACGGGGTATCTAAAAATAATTACGGTATAAATTTATAATTAATTTAGTTTATATGTATTCACTAAACATAAAACACATTTCATTTCTTTAGACGTGCTAGTGCACACCGGGTATTATATTGTAATTACTAATCTAGTTTTCAATAATGTTTTAATAAATACATGGATGTTATGAAATAATCTTAATTTTAAACTTACAATAAATTTATACATTTAATTAATTAAGTTCTAGAGAAAACACGTTCCAATTTTGATGGAGATATCTTTATTTTTTAATGAGGCAATTTTATTCCTGTCACGTGTCAAATGTCAATCAGTGAAATATTAACATGCATATAACTAATAAAGTCACTGATATTATCGAAGCCGTACGTTCATGGCTGCGCGGGCATAAGCTCTCCATACATTCTTACCATGAGCTAATGTTTTCCAATCATCCCCTGTATAATCTACTTCTATCAAATAATGGTTAGTATTATTTTCCCACCTCATTCTTGGCCTTCCTAATTGGTCAGTTTCCTTCTTGTTTTCCTATAAGGATCTTCCATGCCTATCTCTAATTCTCCAGTCGTGCCACATGTCCTGCTCATCGCAATCTACAAGACTTGACTGTTCTTATTACATCCAGTTTCTTATAAAATCATGTAGCTCACTGTTAAATAGTCTTCTCCATTCACCTGTCTGTTCATCTCTCTATGTCCAAAAATCTTCCTAAGAAGTTTATTATCAAATATTCGTGACCTTTTCTCCTCCCTTAAAATAAAAGTCAGTGAAGCAAATGGACATAATGCATTAGAAGAGGAAATTAAGGAAAGATTGGTAAATGGGAATAAAGCTTATTTTGCAAATAGAACCTTACTTAAAAGCAAATTAATATAAAAAAACTAGAAAAATAAGGTTATACAAAACACTCATTAGACCAGTAATTACATATGCTAGTGAAACTTGGATCCTAAAAGAAACGATAAAACAGAAATTAGTAATTTTTGAAAGGAAAATTTTTAGAAGAATATTTGGACCAAATAGAGGAACTAATAACTGTTGGAGAATCAAAACAAATAACGAACTGAACAAATTAATCAAAAAGTCAGAATATAGTAAACCATAGACCTATAAGATCTCTCAGAATTAGTTGACTTGGATATTTGATAAGAATGGATGATCAGAGACTGGTAAAAAAACTCTATAAATGGAAACCTATAGGAGGCAGAGCTGTTGGAAGACCGAAGATCAGATGGGAGGATGATACAATGAACGATCTAAAGAAAATTAAAGTGACAGATTGGCATGGAGGAGGATTGTTGAGAAGGCCAAAACTTTCACTTTTGAAGTTGTCGCGCCTTAGGATGATGATGATGTTTAGCATTCATATAATGTAACTGGGAGAATAACAGTTTTATGTATTTTCAATTTAACGTTTTTTAGGGAAGTAGTGACGACAATAGCATGCATTTGCAGAATTTATTAACATGCATATAAAAGCGAACATTCTTAAATGACATTTAAAAGCTTAGTAAGGTTATTTAAACAACCTATTGAAATGGTTTCTTATTGTGACAAGATATTCTTTTATACCATAAAATAAAAACATTAAATTATAAAATCGCCTCTTCAGAGTATCCTCTTCGCTTAAAGGAATTATGAATTTAAACCAGAAGGAAAGATTATAATTAGAAGACCAACATTAAGCTAGTCGCAGAGCCAAGTGCATTAGAGGTTGAAATGGCAATTGAAAAATTAAAGATGTATAAAGCATCAGGTTCAGATGAGATCCCAGCAGAACTGATAAAATCAGGGGGAGAAAAATTGATGGACAAGATATGCTGGTTGCTTAGTATGATTTGGGAAAAAGAAGCTCTTCCAGATGAATGGAAGGAATCAATTATCGTACCAATTTATAAGAAAGGAGATAAAACTGATTGCAACAACTACAGGGGCATCTCATTACTTTCAACTTCGTACAAAATTCTAACAAATATATTAGTCAGCAGACTTACTCCCTATATTGATGACATTCTAGGAGATCATCAATGTGCATTTAGAAGAAACAGGTCTACAACAGATCAGATTTTTAGTATAAGACAGATTTTAGAAAAGAAATGGGAATATAATGGTACTATACATCAACTATATGTAGACTTCAAAAAAGCATATGATTCAATTAAGAGGGAGAAGTTATATAGTATCCTGCTGGAGTTCGGAATTCCTAAAAAGTTAGTTAGACTTATACGAATGTGTCTAAATGGCTCAAAGAGTAGGGTGCGTGTAGGCAAACAGTTTTCAGACACTTTTGAAATCCAGAATGGATTGAAGCAAGGAGATGCACTATCTCCTCTACTATTTAATTTTGTACTAGAGCATGCCATTAAATCTTTAGAGAATGAGGAAGGCTTACAACTGAATGGTATTAATAAGCTGTTAGTTTATGCTGATGATGTAGTACTACTGGCCGATAGCGAGGAGATACTAAAGGCCAACACGCACACACTATTGAGTAACACTAAGAAATTAGGACTGGAAGTAAATATCAGTAAAACTAAATATATGGTCACACGTAGAAATTCAGTATATAATGGAAATGGACAGCTAATGACAAATGAGAGAAATTTTGAGGAAGTGGCTGAATTCAAATACATAGGAACAATGATCACAAATAGGAATGAGACACAAAGAAATTAAACATAGGCTCAATTCTGGAAATGCATGCTATTATGCATTGCAGAGACTTTTGATGTCCCAACTCCTTTCAAAAAACGTTAAACTGAAAATATATAAAACTATTATTCTACCAGTTATATTATATGGTTGCGAAACATGGACTCTTACTTTAAGGGAGGAAAGGAGATTACGAGTATTTGAGAATAAAGTTCTTAGGAAAATTTTTGGACCAAAGAGAGATGAACAGGCAGGTGAATGGAGAAGACTTCATAACAATGAACTACATGGTCTTTATAGGAAGCCAGATATAATAAGAACAATTAAGTCTCGTAGACTGCGATGGGCAGGACATGTTGCACGTATGGGGAACGAAAGACGTGCATGGAAACTTCTTGTAGGAAAGCCAGAAGGGAAACGCCCAGTTGGTAGACCAATAATGAGGTGGGAGAACAACATTAACTATGATTTGAGGGAAGTAGATTATACAGGGAATGATTGGAAAGCATTAGCTCAGGATATGGATGTATGGAGAGCTTATGTCCGCGCGGCCATGAACCTACGGGTTCGATAGTGCCAGTGAGTAAGTAAGTAAGTAAGACCAACATTAAGATGATCTAATTAAGTACTGGAAAACAATAGGAATCTGGATGAAAAGAACTTTGGTGGTCATGTGCCTGATATAGTGTTTCTTGTTATATCTTACGGAAGGCTGACACCCACTGACCACTGCGAGGCAAAGAGCGATGGCGACGTTAGCAAGCAGGAATAATATACTTCAATGCATCATTATTCACTTAGTACATTGGAGCACAGTGGTCGCATGGAACCAATTAAGCGTCATGTGACGTCATCCACAGATAAACCACTTAATAAGGGCGAAAAAACACAATTAGTCTGTTCATTGAACAGTGCACAACTAGTATTTTCATGTTTTAAAATTTCAATTTGTTCCAAGACGCACATCCGGCAGCTCTTTATAACCAGGACCCGGAAGTTGAGGATCTATAAAATGCCTATAAAAGCCCTTCAAAAATATCCCAAAATATAAAAGAAAGACCTAAAAACTGAAAAAAAAAGCGTAAAAAGGCAATTCAAATTAATTAATAGTTTAATTTCTGCAGCATTTTTAATGAACATAATAAAATAATGATCTTGCAGAAGATTTCCGGGTTGTTGGCCGTGGTCTTTGAGGCTTGTAGTTCCCCAACGTTTCGCCAGAGACTGCGTCCGGCATCCTCAAGGGTTGTCTTGAGACTGGAAAATTTGTCAACTACCTGCTCTATTTATACATTTATACATAGTAACTCCGGCCGTGAGAGCCTAAGTCAATATATTAATAAAATAATGTTTAAAAAGTGCAAAATTATAGTGATTTGCAACATACATTGCGAAAAAGAAAAAAATATGACTGAAATGCTTCTTTCATCATATATATATATACATATATATAAATTCAACATTGTTTGAAAAAGGAATTATGTGTTCATTAAAAAAAGTTCTTGGAGAATTTAGCATGAACGATTTTTTCCCACATACAATGAATTCAGCAAACCCGCTATGAATATCCTGGAGAAATAAATTGAAATTGAAATTAGAATAATTCGAAGCGTAATTAGACTATACAAATGATACAGTTAATCAATTTTAAGAGGAAATCTCGCATCATTCTGCCGCCGCTGTGAGCAGTACGATCGCAGCGTGGGAGACAAGTTGTACACAACAACCCAGCAGTTAGTTGCTTCAGTGTGTTGTAGTGGGACGCATGTCGCTTGTTACATAAGAAAGTAATCGAAAATGAAATATACGGTTGAACAGCGAATTTATTTGGTGGAATGTTACTTATTGAGAAATAACCATAGAATGCCGCGCGTTCGGAGATTTTCTCAAAAATATCCTGAATGTACGATTCCTACAAAATCGTGCCTTTCGAAGTTGATGAAAAAGTGGTATACGACAGGTTCAGTTTGTTACATACCGAAATGGCTTAATTGGGCTTATATTTTTTGAAAACGGACTCAGCTGTTTATGTGACAACAATGTTACGTCCATTTCTTAATGAATTGAAGGAGGAAGAAAATTATTATGGATATTTTCCCATAAAAAATCTCTAAACGAAGGAAAAAAATCAATTTTGTTTTTTAATCTGGCCCTATAATATGTATGGTAATATGTTATATACGTTAATTGTCCCAGAAAAAGTATCATAAATAATGCCACGTATATTTTTCCAATTTTTTTAGAGGATTTGGAAACCAAGAGTGGCATTTGTTAGGACTATTTAACGAATAAAATTAAGCTGTTTATTCATAAATCATTATTTAATTATATTATTTAAAAATATTTATATATTTAATGTAAATGGCGACGTTTGAAAACAAATGAGAAATATTTGATTATGTTTAATTTGTTCATCACTGCAACTTGATCATATTATTTATTGCCAAATAGGATCACAGTAATGTAAGAGTGCACCCTAGTGAAGAAAAAATGAAACACATCAAACTGTATATTATAACCAACATTATAGGTTATTAATTCATTTTTTCGGAAACAACTCAGTAAAATCAGTATTTAAAAAGCAAATATTAAACACACAATTATCAAATGTGTAGGTCGAAGGAATCTGTTCATTATTTACTACATTCAACGTATTTGTTAGAAAGTCAGTGACTGCAAAATGATGCTATGACCTGTTCAGAAAATTAAAAGGAGGATCTTTCTTTATTTTGGTAATCAAAATACGATAATTATCGAGGTGAAACACGACTGTGATTGATTGTAAAACAAAATTCATTGAAACGTGATTGATCATTGACTGCAATTTGGGGAATGAGTTAAATAGTCTAAATAATCTTGTTTCCACCTTTCGATTATTGTGATGTTATATATAACTACCTAAACTTATGACTTGTAGCAGAGATTTGCAGCGTGTTCATAATGCTTGCGTTCGATTGATTTTAAATATCCGCCGTTATGATCATATTTCCGAACACTTCAATAATCTCCCTTGGCTCCATCTTAGTGACAGACGTAAATTGCACTCTCTTTCACTTCTTTTTAAGCTTCTGAATTCCTACACACCTAGTTACCAGGTGTCTAGATTTGAGAAGTTATCTTCTTATCACAATATTGACACTAGGTCACTAGATAACAGTTTTCTAACAATCCCTCTCCATAGCACTTCCTCTTATTCTCTTCTTTCACAGTAGCTACTGTCAGTTCCTGAAGTTCCCTCCCTCAAGATATGAGGGGTTGCCGCACACTTAACACTTTTAAGTCACATTTATACAATTATTTATTGTTAAACAATTATTTTCAGAACAAAATTTAATCTATGTAGTTAAGTATTTTTTTTATTTTTCTATCTTGTACACTTTATATTCCATTAATTAAATCTAGATTAAATCAAAATATATTGTAAATAATAATTACATTGTAGGTATACCATGTAATATTTTTGTTTGTTGTCATTTTAATGTGAGGATAATTTTTATACTCTTTTATCCTGGTTGAGTGGTAGACAAGGCCTTAAGGCCTTAATTCTGCCAGGTAAAATGAATTAATAAATAAATGAAATGAAGCTATTATTATTATTATTATTATTGTTATTATTATTATTATTATTATTATTATAAAGGACTGACAGACTGACTCACACTCATTTTTATCATCATCATCATCATCCGGTATCATGACAGCTGCCGCCGTCATCCGGAAACCAAACGCCATTCCTCTCTGTCCATCCATGGATCTTCCTCCAATCCTTTGATTTTTATAGCTGCTTATACCTCTTCCATCCAAGTTTTCTTCGGTCTTCCTCTCTTCCTCCTTTCTATTGGGATCCATTCCATAACAATTTTAGGCAATCTTTGCTCTGGCATTCTTTTCTTTTCTATAATGTCAATGATGTCCGGCTCCTCTTGTACACCCATAATTTCCCTTATTTCTTTATTTCGTATTCTATCCATTCTAGATTTCCCAGCTGATCTTTTAAGACATCCATTTCTGAACTTAAAATTCTTTTCATTTTCCTGGTAGGAATTTGCCAGACTTCAGCACCATATGTTAAAATGCTGAGAATTATGGTTTGATATATTTGTAATTTTCTATTTTTTTGTAATATTTTTGCTCCACCAAACAGAGTTTAAAGCATTTATTGCTTGTTTTGTTTGTGCGATTCTGTTTTTAATTTCCACTATGTTACCGCCTGAATGGTCTAATTTTGTTCCTAAATAAGTGCATTCAATACTAGGTTTTAGTTCTTCTCCATTGTTGAAATTTATATTTTACATTTCTTCTCCTCATTTTTATAAATATAAAAACATGAATTTCCCTAAAGTTAGCCCTAACTCTATTATTTATTGCATAATTAATTTTTAGTTAGTATACAGGGTGGACCGCTCGAATGGACCTAATTTCAATTGCTTGTTACTGGCAAACGGTTGAAGATAGAAACTTAAAACAACGTTCATAGTACAGAAAAACTCACCAAGTTTCGAATCCTGTCGGTAGATGGCACAAAGATACGTTTCTCGTTCTTAGATTTAATTGTTTGTGAAAATGGCGACTCCGCAGATGAAAGCGCAAGCTGTTTTGTGGTATGCGGAGTTTAAATCAATCATTAGAGTTCAAAGGGAGTTCCGGCGTGTGTTTAACCGTGATGCTCCAACTGCTAGAAGCATAAAGAAGTGGCGTGATACATTATTAGCTACAGGATCTGTGTTGAAGAAGCATGGTGGTGGTCGCAGAGCATCCGATGAAATGGTAGCAAATTTTCAAGCCGCATTTGAGCGAAGCCCCCGGAAGTCATTAAGAAGAGCTTCGCGGGAACTTCAAATACCAAAATCGACATTACAACGGATTGTCCACAAACGCCTCAAACTGCACGCATATAAAGTGCAGTTAGTGCAACGTCTGGAGCCGAATGACATGCCGAAACGAGTGGAATTCGCCAATACGATGCTGGACCGTCTCGACGCTGATCCTGACTTCATGACCAAGATTTTCTTCTCGGACGAAGCCACTTTCCATTTGTCAGGCAAGGTAAACCGGCATAATGTGCGGATCTGGGGATCGGAGAATCCTCACGCTATTCAAGAGCATGTTCGTGATAGTCCGAAGATGAATGTTTGGTGCAGTTTGTCACATAATAAGGTCATTGGACCGTTTTTCTTCGCCGAGAAAACTGTTCGTGGTACCACATATCTTGACATGCTGGAGCAGTTCTTCTTTCCACAAATTGAACAACTGCAGCCTAACATCGTTTTCCAGCAAGATGGTGCTCCTCCCCACTGGTCCAATGAAGTTCGTACGACTTTGGACAACATTTTCCCTGGCCGTTGGATTGGTAGGGGAGGACCAATCGCGTGGCCCCCGAGATCTCCCGATTTAACACCACTGGATTTCTTTCTCTGGGGCTATGTCAAAGATAAAGTTTACACCACCCCAGTCAAAGACCTTCGTGATCTTCGTGAGCGCATCATAGAGGCTATTGAGAACATTCCAGAAGACATACTCCAACGTACTTGGCAAGAAATTGTTCATCGCTTTGATATCGTCACAGTGACTGCTGGGGCTCATATAGAGATGTGGTGATCTGGATATCAAAACTTGGTGAGTTTTTCTTTAATATGAACGTTGTTTTAAGTTTCTATCTTCAACCGTTTGCCAGTAACAAGCAATTGAAATTAGGTCCATTCGAGCGGTCCACCCTGTATATTGAAATGTTCTTCTGTTGTTCTTATATTGTTATTCATAAAAATGACATAATTTTATGAATATGTTGATACATGGAAGGGACTAGAGTGTTTATGTACATTGAAAAAAAAAAAAAAAAAAAAAAAAAAAGGAAAGGTCCAAACACATTACCCTGTGGAACTCGTGTAGAAGATTTAATTAGTTGAGACGCAGTACCATTATATTCTCATTTATTTTTTTTAAATCAGCCTAATACTGATCTATTGTAACCTATTTTATTATTATTATTATTATTATTAATATTCTCATAAAATCAGTATGCTCTATTTAAAAAGTTGAAATGAACAAATATAACAATTACTATTACTAACTTAAAACAAACAACTGAAATAAACTAGTTTAATTGTTTAGTATACATTTAATTAGAATATTTGAAGTATTATTTTATTATATGTTGTATTGTAATTCATAGCGCGTTTCAACAAAAGGTCCAAGCACCGAACCCCGTGGAACTCGTTCGGAGGATTTAATTAGTTGATGCACAGTATCATTATATTGTCATTTATTTTCTAAAATCAGCCTAATACTGATCTATTGTAACCTATTTTATTATTATTATTATTATTATTATTTTTATATTTCTTAGTAAGCTCTAATTAAAAAAATGAAATGAACAAATATACTTACTCACTGGCACTATCGAACCCGTAGGTTCATGGTCGCGCGGATATAAGCTCTCCATACATCCCTATCCTGAGCTAATGCTTTCCAATCATTCCCTGTATAATCTACTTCCCTCTAATCATAGTTAATGTTATCCCCCCACCTCATTCTTGGTCTACCAACTGGGCGTTCTTCCTCTGGCTTTCCTACAAGAAGCTTCAATGCAAGTCTTTCATTACCCATACGTGCAACATGTCCTGCCCATCGCAGTCTACGAGACTTAACTGTTCTTATTATATCTGGCTTCCTATAAAGACCATGTAGTTCATCAATATGTAGTCCTCCCCATTCACCTGTCTGTTCATCTCTCTTTGGTCCAAAAATTTTCCTAAGTACTTTATTCTCAAATACTTGTAATCTCCTTTCCTCCCTTAAAGTAAGAGTCCATGTTTCGCACCCATATAATATAACTGGTAGAATAATAGTTTTATATATTTTCAGTTTTTAACGTTTTTTGAAAGGAGTTGGGACCTCAAGACTCTCTGCAATGCATAATAGCACGCATTTCCAGAATTGAGCCTATGTTTAATTTCCTTGTGCATCTCATTCCTATTTGTGATTATTGTTCCTAGGTATTTGAATTCAGCCACTTCCTCAAAATTTCCCTCATATGCCATTAGCTGTCCATTTCCATTATATAATGTATTTCTACGTGTGACCATATATTTAGTTTTATTGATATTTACTTCCAGTCCTAATTTTTTAGTGTTACTCAATAGCGTGTGCGTGTTGTCCTTTAGTATCTCCTCGCTATCAGCCAATAGTACTACATCATCAGCATAAACTAACAGCTTATTAATACCATTCAGTTGTAAGCCTTCCTCATTCTCTAAAGATTTAATGGCATGCTCTAGTACAAAATTAAATAGTAGAGGAGATAGTGCATCTCCTTGCTTCAACCCATTCTGGATTTCAGAAGTATCCGAAAACTGTTTGCCTACACGCACCCTACTCTTTGTGTCATTTAGACACATTCGTATAAGTCTAACTAACTTTTTAGGAATTCCGAACTCCAGCAGGATACTATATAACTTCTCCCTCTTAATTGAATCATATGCTTTTTTGACGTCTACGTATAGTTGATGTACAGTACCATTGTATTCCCATTTCTTTTCTAAAATTTGTCTTATACTAAAAATCTGATCTGTTGTAGACCTGTTTCTTCTAAATGCACATTGATGATCTCCTAGAATGTCATCAATATAGGGAGTAAGTCTGCTGACTAATATATTTGTTAGAATTTTGTAGTAAGTTGAAAGAAAAAAATATAACAATTAATATTTAATAACTTATAAAAACAACTCAAATAAACTAATTTAATTGTTTAATATACATCTTAGTTAGAGTATTTGATGTATTATTTTATTACATGTTGTATTGTTATCCATAGCGCGTTTCAACAGAAGGACGTAACTTTTTTAATATGTTGATGCTGGATGGGGCAAGAGTATTTATATGGATTGAAAAAAAGGAAAGGTCCAACCACCGAACCCTGTGGAACTCGTTCAGAGGATTTAATTAGTTGATGCACAGTACCATTATATTCCCATTTCTTTTCTAAAATCAGTCTAATACTAAAAATCGGATCTATTGTAGACCTATTGTATTATTATTATTATTATTATTATTATTATTAGTAGTAGTAGTAGTAGTAGTAGTAGTAGTATTTTCAGTATGCTCTAATTAAAAAGTTGAAACGAACAAATGTAACAATATTATTATTTACTAACTTTTTTAGAAAAAAAACTGAAATTTTCTTCTTCACTTCCTGGTTTAGGCATTAGTTGCCTGTTCCGAAAAAAAGTCAACTAATTTAATTGTTTAATATACATATATTTTTTTAGTTAGAGTATTTGAGGTATGCTTCTATTATATGTTATATTGTTATTCATAGCGCGTTTCAACAAAAAGGACGTAACTTTATGAATATGTTGATGAGTGGAAGGGGCAAGAGTAATCATGTAGCCTATATTGAAAAAAAAAGAAAAAAAAGGAAAGGTCCAAGCTCCGAACCCTGTGGAAGTCGTTCAGGGAATTTAATTAGTTGATGCACAATACCATTTTATTCCCATTTTTTTTCTAAAATCGACCTAATACTAAAAATCTCATCTATTGTTAACCTACTGTATTTCATTATTATTATTTTTTCTTAGTATGCTCTAATTAAAAAGTTGAAATGAACAAATATAACAATTTTATTATTTAGTAACTTTTAAAAAAACTGAAATCAATTAATTAAATTGTTTAATATACTTTTTAGTTAGAGTATTTGTATTACATGTTGTTATATTGTTATTCATAGCGCGTTTCAACAAATGGACGTAACTTTATGAATATGTTGATCTGTGGAAGGGACAAGAGTCGTATAAAATGCGACTTCATTAAAACCATCTTGAGTATTGTGAATGACTGGTCTGGTATATAGTTTGTTTGTAACCTTTCCCCTGGAAGCCTGTGTCCGAACCCTCCAGTAGGGGTACACTTGGGGTCCGGGGTATTGATCCTGTGACCCATCCCTACTCTACCCACACGCACACTCCATGCCGTTACAACGACCCTTCCTCGCCTCTTTTCGGCAATCTCCGTCAAAATACGAGACCATTTCCATACATGGGCACGTGATAAAAATGCTACTTGGTCAATATTATCATTATCAAACCTAAGTTTTTGATTATTACCCAAGTTTCATTGAATCTTTTAATATTATGTGACAATATAGTATATTCTATTTGCCTAATTCCCGCGTTAATACCTTTAGCGCCCCGCTATTCTATTAAGTCCTAACATTCCATCTTCCTAGGAACATGTCCCTATGTTTGAGCCTTTGGCATGGGTTCCCTGAAGTAGTCCCCGCCCGGAGAACCGAATGGGGGACTATTTGACCTCTGAAAAAAAAAATTACCCCAGTAGAACCCATGTCCGCATTTCTTGAGATTGTATTTTTACGGTGAAAGATCGTCACTCTTTCGACCAAGGTATTTTTTTCGTCTGGCTTATCACCTTCGACCAGTCCGGCATGGGTAACTTTATCGGCAGCAATGCTACCGCCGGCATAGCTTTCGGGATCATTTAAGAGTACTCGGGATTATATGAGTATTTGAGAATAAAGGTCTTAGGATTTTTTTTTGGATCAAAGAGAGATGAACAGATAGGTGAGTGGAGAAGACTACTTAACAGTGAACCACATGGTCTCTATAGGAAGCCAGATAGAAGAAGAACAGTTAAGTCTTGTAGACTGCGATGGGCAGGACATGTGGCACGAATGGAGAGTGAAATACATGCATGGAAGCTTCTTGTATGAAAACCGGAGGGTAAACGCCCAGTTGGTAGACCAAGAATGATGTGGTAGAATAACATTAACTATGATTTGAAGGAAGTAGATTATACAGGGGATAATTGGAAAACATTAGCTCAGGATGAGGATGTATGGAGAGCTTATATCCACGCTGCCATGAACCTACGAGTTCTATAGTGGCAATGAGTTAGTAAATGCTATTACTCGACCAACTTACTGGCATTATCTAACATGTAGGTTTATGGCCGTGCGGTCATAAACTCTCCATACTTTCCTATCCATAGCCAATATTTTTCGATTTTAATTCACTCAATTCATGATTATTACTTTTCTACTACCTACACTTATTCCCAGCTAAGTTTCAGTTGTTCTGTAAACTAACTTACATAAGGTATTACTCCGCCGACTCCGTGTATTGAGGGAATCGTGGTACTACTTTTACCCGCCATATGACTGGATTGTCTACGATAGAAACATTGTTCTTAAGAAAAATCTATTTTACGGTAAATAAGACTGAACACAACATAAGATCATTCTAATAATTAGGAAGTTCCTCTGTCTATCTTCGGGTTTTTACAGCTGCTGCCGTCTTCCCGTGCCAAACCCCCAAAGCCTACTATCTTGGGCATCGTCAATGCTTAGCCCTCTTGCTTGCGTTACTGTCTTCATGTTTTCCTTCCATTTTAACTTTGGTCTCCCTCTTTTCTTGTTTCTGCTCGGTTGCCGTTGATATAGTTGCTTCGGCCATCGCTCATCTTCCATTCTTAAAATATGACCTAATCACTTTAATTCCTTCTCCTCAATTCTTTCAATTATGCTTCCTTCTTCTTTATTATGTTTCTAATTTCCTTATTTGTGACATGTTCTAATTTTGACTTTCTGGCACTTCCTCCATTTCTTATTTATTTATTTATGACAGAAAATTGTATATGGACCTACCAAATCAGAAGTTTACTGTATTGTCCACGAATGTCAATTGTTAACCTTTATTTACTGGTAGAATTTAATTATGAACAGAATTTATGTTCCATGCTGATTCGCTTGTAAATTCTGCTGTTATTTTCACCCCATCCTCAATGGTTAATGTAGGATATATTTCACTAAAATGTTTGAAAATATTCAAATTAATTTGTTTCTCTCCCTCCGCTTTTCAAATGTTTAAGAAATCCTACAACAATTTTGCTACTTAGAAACAATTGAATTTCTAATGTATTCTGCGTGCGCATGCGTAAGAATTAAATAATGCTTATTTAATATATTAAAAGTGTAATTATATATTTTAAAATTCTCCCATATAACTTATATAGATATGTGCTATATAATATATATTTTTTATTTCCTTCATTTCGAATGTTAGAGTGCGAACTAATTTTTTTTTTCACGCTTAAAGGTAAAACCGTTATTCAACCAATTAAAATGGTATTTACATTACTACTGGAACTGCTCGGAATAAGTATATCTGCTGGGTACCCATCCCTTGGTTTTCCTATAAGACGTTTCCATATCTCTCTTTCATTCCCTATTCGTACAATATTGTGTAATATTATTGTAGGGATGTTAAGTATAATAATAATAATAATAATAATAATAATAATGATGATGATAATTCATTAATTTTGAGAATTTTCCTCATCATTGAAAGGTTTCTCCAATCAATCTTAGCAATTAACATGAATTAAATATATATATATATATATATATATATAAATGACTACGGACTTACAGACTCAGTTTGCAACAAACATTCACTAAATTTCTTTAATTAAAGTTCTCCATCGTTCTCTGTCCTGTATGTCTTCATTTATTACAGCAAATTTCCTCATTGAATTTTAAATTATGTTCTTGATCTTCCTTTTCTGTTCCTTCTTCAATTTTCCATGCATAGATGGCCTTTGGTAGTCTTCCATTCTTCATTCTTCTTACGTGTTCATACCATTTATAATAATAATAATAATAATAATAATAATAATAATAATAGTAATAATAATAATAATAACAATAATAATAATTTATTTTATCTGATTCTAGGTCCTAACTTCATCAGTTAAATAAATAGATAACTACGTAATGGTAATGATAATGATAATAATAATAATACTAATAATAATAATAATAATAATAGTAATAATAATAACAATAATAACAATAATTTATTTTATCTTATTCTAGGTCCTAACTTCATCAGTTAAATAAATAGATAACTACGTAATGGTAATGATAATGATGATGATGATGATAATAATAATAATAATAATAATAATAATAATAATAATAATAATAATAATATACCTTACTTCCTTTTGAATACATCTATTAATTTGGCGGCTCAGTGGTGCAAACGGTAAGACACTCTCCTCTCACCGCTGGGGTCTCGAGATCGAGTCTCAGTCACTCCAAGTGGGTTTCGTGGTGGACGAAACGGAGCTTGGGCAGGTTTTTCTCGGGGTTCCTCCCATTTTCCCCTGCTACAAATTTCATTCCATTTCTCCATACTGGTCTCATTCATTTCGTTCATCCGCCCCTGTGACAGTGCGTCAGGAGTGGTCGGCCGGCACACTTGTAGTTCACAGACATTTTAAAATATAGGGGTTTCATCTCATCTCATTCCTCTACCCAACCCTGAGTTGGACACGAGTTGATATTTATTATTATTATTATTTATTTGTAAATAAACAACTTATTTTTATTTTTGTAATTAGTATAGCGATATAACATTATTGCATGCACATGCATTGAAAAACAATACCCTGAAGCGAATGTATGCAAATGTTTTCGATACTGCCAGCATTTACGTGAATGTTGAAATCAGGAATATCTATTTTGTAAAAGTATAATATCGTTTTTTTAGAGTTTTTTTTATGTGCGAGTTTCATTCAGCTGGATCCATTGCAGTAAAAATTTCCTTTTAGTATAATTGAACTCAGTGTTCATAATTTGTAGATACTAAATGTGCATTATATTCAGTTAGGTCTACATAAAGTTTTAGTGATTGCACGCAGGATGTGGTGTATGGGTATTACTGTTGTCTTACTCCGCTGCTATTTGTTAACTTTTACCAAATTCCAAACAAATTAAGCTACCGAAGGCTCTTAAAGTGATCAACATCCTAACAAAACCATGTGACTTGCTCGCTTTTCATTGGTTATGGACATCGATGTACAATGTAGAAGCAATAAGTACGCGAAAAAGTAGTTCCCTTCACTAAATTAAAAAAAAAAATGTCCTCAAAATATACTTGTCATTCTTCGTGAATGAAAATATTAATATTCAAAGCATAGTTTATTGCATATGGATAATGCATTTGAATCATGCTTCAGTCGATTGTGATGCAACAAAATGGCTGAAGATGTCGTCCTCTGCTGCTGTGTCGCCATCTAAATTTTTAAAACACAAGTCTGGCAAACCCTTTGACTAGTAGTCAAATAACAGTTATTTTAAATGTATTTCACAAGTTCAGTGAAAAACCTCACCAGCTTCCTTGTAATCTACCCCATTCATCGATCGCATGTCTTATGTTATATGCTTCACTCGTGGTCCTTGTCAATGTGACAACAGTAATTGTGGCGCGAATGGCAAAAGGATATAATTGGCGTTTATGTTAGGATCACTCTAAGACCGGATAAGGTATAGGGCATTCGACAAGTTAATGGAAACACTGCTAAAATATTCAGGTTACTTTAGACATCACGAACTTAATTTATAAGCTCTTGCCAAGTCAACTATTCGTTGCCAAATCCTTGGAAGATGCGCACTCCATCAGCAGCACCGTTTCTGGATCTATCTCTCATTTGATCGGTCTAGAGCTTTCTGGATATTAACTGTTGATTGAAATCGAATGCCTCATAGAGGTTTTTTGATTATTTTGAATAAGTTATAGTCACAAGGGCTACTGTCTTGTGAATTTGGTGGATGTTCGAGTACTTTCCAATTCCACCTACTGATTGAATTCTACTGAACATTTTTTAGAGCGGTATTACTTACTAAATGTGAGAAACAGTGAATGTATTAACAAAATATTGCTATTTCAAAACTTTAAATATTATAGATTTATACAACAAATATTACTCAACAACATACAAGATTACAATGTTCAACACCAGGATCGCTGCTTAACAACAGTGTTGCCATTTACTTATCGAACGCTCTAGTATTTAGGTTGTTCCCTGATCGGGTTTGAACCCACGATTAGAGGCAAGCTCATCCCTATTAATGAAAGCAATTGAGGAGTTGAATAGAATAAGCCATAACTCATGTTTTGCCCTTTTTTCGTTAAATGCATTTTTTGGTTTCGCCATTTTATAGTTGGTCAGCCTGAAAAGTTTCGTTTCGATATCTCGATTACAGCAGGTTCAGCAGCTGATTGTATCAATTAAAATAAACATAAATGTTATGCATTTAGTTATACATCAATTGCTAATATCTCAAAATATATGTTTTTTAATTGTGCCCATATTCCATTCAACTCCTCATGTAGAATTTTACTCCAGTAGAACCCATGCGCTCATATCATGTCGGTTGTATTTTTAGAGAGAGAAATCGTTAATATTTCCACCAAGCTGTCTCTTTTAGACCTGTATGACATGGTAATGTATCAACAATCCATAGCTTATGGGATCGTTTACAAATTAAGTATCTCACTGACACCCTTAGGTTCATGCCCACGCGTACGTAAGTTCTCCATACATCCATTTCTTGAGCCAACGTTTTGAATTATTCCTTGTATAATTTATCTCCATCAAATCATTGATTGTTATTCTTCTACCCCATTCTTGATCTACTTACGGCTCGTTTCCATTCTGACAAGTTCCAGGCACATGACGCGCAACATGTGCCGGCACATGCTGCCCGTCATTTTTTCTACTGTTTCTAATTTCCAGCGGCATCTGCAACATTAGTATAGAGGTCTGGAGAGCAGGTCTGCGGTTTCATTTTATACAGTGAATCAGATACAGTGCTATCCAATGTTTCTTGAGGTTCAAATATTTGAGTGATATGCACAACTCATCTACTTCAGCTTTTGTGGTAATGGCAGACGCATATAATGGACTTTTAAAAAATGGCGAAAACGACCGAGATGGTGGATTAGAAGTTAAAGGTAAAGTGATCCCACAACAGGCCTCAGGAGGCCTTTGGGGTAGTAGGAGGTTAAGGCTCCCACTTTTTCTAGACAATCGGCACTTGAAGTCAGCCGGGTTGTCAGCCCTGCGTGACGGCCGCCTTTACCCCAGAACAAGCGTCTGGTACTCATTTCCGTTAGAGGCTGAGTCGACCCCAGGGCCATAGTGCCGCCAGAGGGTTTGGGTCAGTTTAAAAATCCTGACCCCAACGGGACTTGAACCCTCGACCCTCCGGCTTGTAGCTCAGTGCCTTAACCACTACGCTACGGCGTGCCCCGGATTAGAAGTTTTCTAGCGAAAAGACGCTCAGAAAGAGTTGCTCTTTTCTATTTTGTTTTTTCTCTCAAGTATTGAGACCCCAGCGAGTGAAGTTTCTTCTCAACTTCTTGAAGAGTGCATTCCGTTCCATCAGAAATCCGGTGCAGGGCATATTTCTATCGTTACAGAAACAACAGCTCTGACACCACTGAAAATACCACAACCACAAGCAAGAGAGCACGTTTGAACTTATACTCGCAGCGCGGGGTCTGGAATATAGACAGTACTGCGCATGCGCATGTCCTTGGCACATGCTGCAGTCTGTTTCTATATTCTGTAGCACAAGTTGACCGCTGCAGACGCTTGGCACATTTTTGTCCCCGGCACTTGTGCCGCAACGTGATGCATACTGTTTCCATTTCAACAAATTTCGGGCACATGACGCTCAACATGTTGCGGGACAAATTTGTAGTAATGGAAACGAGCCTTTACTGGCGGCTTTTTCTCTGGTTTTATTACAAGCAGTTTGAATACCTTCACACGTTACGCTATCGTGCCATATGTCCTGCCCATCGCAGTCTACGAGACTTAACTGTTCTTATTATATCTGATTTCTCATAAAGACCATGTAGCTCACTGTTATGTAGTCTTCTCTATTCACCTATCTCTTCGTCCCTCTTTGTTCCAAAAATTTTCCTAAGGATCAGAGAGTTATCATGTACTTGGGTTTTATCAATATTTTACTTCCAGCTCTGCTTTCTTGATATTAATTAGTAGGAGGGCAAAATATTACGGGTAATTTGAGAATAAAGTTCTTAGGAAACTTTTTGAACCAAAGACTTGAACAAACAGACAGATGGAGAAGAGACTACAAAACAGTAAGCTTCATGATAGGAAACCAGATATAATATAAGAACAGCTAAGTTTCGTAGACTGCGATGAGCAGGACATGTGGCACGAATGGGGAATGAAAGAGGGGCATGGAAGCTTCTTGTAGGAAAATGAGAGAGAGAACACCCAGTTGGTAGACCAAGAATGAGGTGGCAGAATAACATTAATCATGGAAGTAGATTATACAGGGGCTGATTGGAAAACATTAGCTCAGGATAGGGATATGTGGAGAGCTTATGTCCGCGGGGCCGCGAAACTGCAGGTTCGATAGTGCCAGCGAGTTAGTTATTTCGAATGTGTTTGTTGGCTATTGGATTGCCAACATATCAAAATGTGTAAATTTGCTGAACCAGATATATGATTGTATTCTAAATGGAATAAAGTAAATAGAGAAATGTAATGTGGTTTTGTTCACCAGGACCTCATCCTGTTTCTGTGGTAGTTTGACATTTCTGTTGTTCCGTTCAAAATGTGTATAATTCCAATTGCTTGTACCGAATTACAGACAGATGTATATCTTATGAATTACTAGCTAATACCTGGCGTGCGATGATACGCCTAATTAAATGAGTACGATTATTAAATTTTCGTTTCAGGTGAACTCATGTACCTAATGGTTTTAGAGCATAATAGATAGCTGCTAAACAGTCGCAGTACCTTAATACATTTACAAAAATATACATTGCGACGAGCCAAATAGGCCTAGGGCGGTTGCCAATTTTTATTTTTGGGTTTTAGGTAAACCGCAACTTCTAATGATCGGATTACGCTGGTTTTTGGACAATATATATTCCAGTTTATTTTAATACAATATACCGAGTTTCGTTGTGAAACGTCCAAATGACAGATAGAGCAATTTTTAAATTTTCGTTTGAAGTGAACTCCTATACCTTTGGTTTTATAGCATAATGGATAGCAGCAAACACGCGTATTCGAATACAACGTCTGAAAGTTTCAAGTTAATCGACTACTTTCCAAGTTTTGCGAGCATAAACATATGCAGGCTGAATTTATGTACGGTAAAAGCTCCTTATTCGCGGGGGATATGTCTCGTAAATATGCCGTGAATACAGAAACCGCGAATATTGAATAGTAATTTGTATGGGTATATAGGGGATACGTTCCAAGGTTACAGAATAAAATAAAAATTATCAAAATAAAATCAATTAATGAGAGATTTTGAACAATTTATATTAATTATTATTGTCAGGATTAGGCAAGGATTTAAGGAACTAAATAATGTTTTCCTGTTTTGCCTTCTTTAAAGGTGTTTCAATTAAGATTGATATTCAACTGTGAATTCTGCGATAGAATTCCTTATTTTTTCTTCGGACTTCTTGATTCATTAACATTGAAACAGCGTGATATAGACGCAAACGACTCGCCAACGAGAATAAACGATCAAGCCAATTTATTTTTACTTCAAGCGGCAACACTGATTTCTTTCTCTTCCGCACTAATTTTTCTTTCCCTTTATTCGACATTATAAACTGGGAACAAACCACAAGAGACACGTGTTATTCAGTCAAAATTATTTCAGCGAATGACAAGTTGAAACAATAATATACCGATCATAGCGATGGAGGCATTTATCAAAGTACATATCGGCACGTGAAATACGATAACAGCTTTTAACAATGAACTTTAGGGTTACCACACTGTTCCATGTCGACCCACAAATAGTAGTCGAGAGGGTTAAGATCAGGTGATCTCGGAGGCCATGGGACTGGTCCCCCTCGACCTGGATACGTGGTATCCAAATGTCTCCTCACATTGGCATGGAAGTGAGCTGGAGTTCTGTCATGTTGCAGCCATATTCCTTTGCGAAGCCACGTATAATAGGTTCCGTAGCTGTGAGGTGTTGTCAAGTAATGAGTCTTCAAATCCTTCGAATTAACATTCATCTTGAGACACGATTAACTAGTCATAATGTGAAAACGCATCATTTTAGGACATTGGTACCTTATTAAAATGATTAACATATTTCAATATACTACCTCACCTCCGTTGTCGGTGTTTCTTGTAACACCCTGCATGCATATATATATGTGTGTGTGTGGACAATGATAAATGACAAAAAAATCCATAAGTCAGTGAGATGAAGTTCATGAGATGGCAGCAGGTTATTCCCGATGGAATCACAAAGAAATGAAGATTTCCTGCAAGAAAATCAGTTATCCATTTTATAAATAAATACCAAAGCAATCGAGATGTTTGAAAAAAAAAAAGAAACAGGCAGATCAATTTTAATACTTTTTGTGAGAATTAAAAAAATATTTTAAAGTTGAATTTTAGTTTCTGTAAATTTTAAACTGTCATAACATGCAAATTGACACAATGTTATGTGACAGTTTGAGCTTTTATCGGAGAAATTTCAATGTAGGTTTCGGCATGCAATAGTCGAAGTTCGCTTTTCAGTAAAATTTTGGTTAAGAGTTTATATGCCTTTCGGAACATTTCATCAGCTCTTCAAAAGTTGCATATTTCATCATTTTAATATTATACAGTAAAACCTGTCTACGTAGGAACATGACGGTTCCTTAAATATATTTCCGTCTTGGCAGTTTTCCTTCTTATAAAGGGTTCCCAAATTACAAGCTTGAATTTTCTCATGGAGTGTAAGAGTTTTATATGCATGCTTTAAAGACATAACGTATTGACTGCAATACAGACAATATAGTGTATGTAACATAGCTTAGTTTGCAAGGCAATACAAAACAACTTTATTACACAAAAGCGAGAAGGAACTCAACTACAGGAAGACTGAAGAGTTTCTTAACTCCCTCGCAGATATCGTAAGCAGGCAAGGAAGAGCGATGGATTCCCCGCTGTCACACATAAGCAAGGGTATCCCCGCAATACAATGGCATGACAAGAAGGTAAAACGATATAATGAAAAAAGCGTCATATGCAGAATTTTCACGTGTGGTCATTAATACTGTAATTAGAACGTGTCTAAGAATAATTTTCCGTCTTATTGAGGTGAAAAAATAACTATTGGTACTTTAAAAACCATTCCGTTTCCTCGTTATGAAGGTTTCCGGTTTATACGGACGATTTTACATATAAAATCGTACCGTTCTGGAGATTTTTTTTTCCGTCTCTACAGGTTTCCTCCTTATAAAGATTCCGGCTAAGACAGGTTTTACTGTAATATAGGTATGCCTCTGTACCTATTAAGCCATTTTATTGTTTTGAAAATAACTCAGTGTTCTAATTTGCGGATCTCTTGATCATCTGCTATTGAGACCGATGATTTAATTACTGTAAATAAATATATACAATTAATTACAAACAAAAACCAGACACAATATAGCAATAACCAAATAGAATGTCAGATGCAAAACTATTGAACATAAAAAAAATCGTTTACAGGACTAATAATAAAATACACAAAAGTCTCTAACAACTATTAAAATATAGAATATTAAATTAAATGTTTGGATATATATTTACGATAACTTTTTTGGTGGTGTTTTTAAAATAAAATGAATTGGAAAATTGCATGTCTGGGAATTTAAGTATTGATTCGTTGTACAGCTTTATACGGGAATTACTGTGTTAAACGCTACAGTCGTGTCACATTCAGGTCGCGAGTGCAAATTGAAAATATGATAAATTTTATGTATGAAATTTAATAAAACATTGCGATAGATTTGTTGAATACTGAATGGTTTATTCAACAAATAAACGGTTTGAAGGATTGTATTACACATCTATGAGTATATACAGTATATACGAGTAAAAAACGAAATATATGTATGTCTGTCTGTTTGTCTTTTATGCATTGTTACATCGTTCATCCGATTGTGTAGAGGCCTTTTGCAAAGTGGTCAGGAGTTTCCCGAAAAAAATTAAGCTATAAGAGAGTTGTAATACTAGACTCCTTCACCCTTAAAATCACCCTTTGTAGTGTTTTTTTTTGGATCTTTTTGGACGCTTAAATGACTTAAGCTGCCTAAACCATAACATATACACCAAATTAATGTACATAGAATTGAATATCTCAAAAAAATCTGCAAAAATATCCGCGACAGCATATGTCTATCTTTTACAGTTAACTCATAATAACCATTTTTATCTTTCAGCTCATTGATGCCAAGAAGATCGGGGTGACTAGATTCCCAGGCAAGCGTAGTAGCGCACGGCGGATATTTTTCAATAACCATATTTGTCTTTCAGCTAATTTATGTCAAGAAAATCTTTAAAAATAATTACGATATAAATTTTAAATTATTATTCTTTTTACTCATTCAACTAAACATAGAAACACATTTAATTTATTTACGCATAGCAACGCACGCCAAGTATAAGCTAGTTATCATAAGTAATGCCACGAGTGATTTCCAAATTATCGATAAATTCACGACTCACGAAGTGAGGAGTGAATTTATCTAGAGAATTTGGAAATCAAGAGTGGCATTTGTTAGGACTATTTAACGAATAAAATTAAGCTGTTTACTCACAAATCATTATTTAACTGTAGTTATTTCAAAATATTTATATATTTAATGCAAACGGCGATGTTTGAAAACAAATGAGAAACGATAGGTACGCTTCTACTGCTTCTTTTGTTTATCACTGCAACCAGATCATACTATTTATTGCCAAAGGAACGCAATATTGTAAGAATGCTCTCTAGTGGAGAAAAAATGAAACATCAATCTGTATATTAATTCATTTCTGATGTCGTATGATGTAAATATTACAATTATATTTTTCTGGATTATTACCTGGGAAAAAATACATTTAAGAAAGTCAAACAGTGGTTTTTTTGGTGGTATAATAAATTGCTACAAATGTTGACATGTATGCACTATATATACAATCTGGTAGCCGTATTTCTTATAGGCTCAGTCACTGCAAAATAACGGTCAGACCTGTTCAGAATATTAAAAAGGAGGAGCTTTGTTTAATATATGGTAATTATAACACTGATAAATATTTCGTGAAACACGACTCTGATTGGTTGTAAAACAGAAATCATTGAAACGTGATTGGTCATTGACTCCCATTTGGGGCCTGAGTTAAATAGTCTATGAAAACCAAATCACCAAGGGATTTTCTTCCTCAAGATATCAGGTGTTGCCGCACACTTGGCACTTTTAAGTCACACTTATAGAGTTACCTGTTGTCGAATAATTATTTTTTCTCTATTTATTTAAATTTATTTTATGTCATTAGTAATTTTTCTTGTTTTTTTTATATCTTGTACGTATATATTTAATTCGTTAAATCTAGAGTAAATCAAAGTACATTATATGCCTATATAATAATTGTATTGTATTTATAACATCTAATCGTTTATGTTTATTGTAATTTAGATGTAAGACTATTTTTTTTAGGAATTAAACCCAATGGGCACAACTTACGACACGACACACTCACACACACACCCAGTCCCAGTCCCAAGGTTGAGATTTAATATTCCTTACCCAGCCGGGAATCGAACCCGAGTCGCCGGAGTGGAAAGCAGGGACTCTACCGACTACGCCACAGCGACGGACTTTTGTATTTTTTTAAAACCTGGTTAAGTGGTAGACAAGGCCTTAAGGACTTAACTCTGCCAGGTAAAATAAAGCTATTATTAAAATAGCGAGGCTATAATTATCAAGACTAGTTATTAATATTCATTTTGATTATCAGTAACTATCCTTTGATGATGGTAGCCTTGCTATCGAAACATGTTGACTACTTTAATATTTTAGTTTGGTGATTTGGGTTTTATTGAACATGGGTAATACAATTTTATTATCTCCAAGAAGTTACTATTTATTAATATGGGTTTTTGAAGGATGATCAATAGATTTTTAAGGCAATGATTTTAGTATTATTTTCGCTGTGGTTTCGTAGTGACATTGACTCGTATCAGGATGTCCAGCGATCGGGAAAAACTTGAAAACCGGGAAATAGACGTGAATTCGTAATTTGTAATAGATTCAAGATATATGAAGGTATAAAGAAGATCGAGCGAATAAATTGTTCGATGAAGAAAAAGCCAATGTTGAAAAAAGAGAAATTGCGATTTTTATAAAAGAACTGAAAAGGAATTACTTTGATTCACAAAAAAAATCAAACGATAACAATATATATATATGAATAAACTAATTTTAACATGAGATTGTTTGCAATGTTTTTTTGTAACATAGTTCATGTTCAAATAATAAAAAAAATGCTTTATTATTTTAGACATTAGACCTTACCATAAAAATAAATTATGTTTTATTACTTACACATATTTTTTTTACAAAATTAGTCTAAATGAATGTCCTATATATCCTCAACTCGTGTCCAACTCAAGGTCGGGTCGAGGGAAGAGATGAGACGAAACCCCTATATTTATAGAGATCTGTAAACTACAAGGCTGCCGGCCGACCACGCCTGACGCACCGTCACAGTAGCATATGAACTAAATGAAACGAAATGAATGAGATGAGTATGGAGAAATGGTGGAATGAAATTTTGTGGCAGGGGAAAACGGGAGAAAATCCCGAGAAAAACCTGCCCAAGCTCCGTTTCGTCCACCACGAAACCCACATGGAGTGACCGAGACTCGATATCGGGACCCCAGCGGTGATAGGCGAGCGTCTAACCGCTAGTGCCACGGAGCCGCCACAAAATTAGCTTTACTAGAATTAATTCAATTTAGCACTCAGAAAACTCGGGTATTATTCTTTGATGCCATGATAAAACCGGTAAATAGTCGGGAATTTCATATTTGTAATTTGCTGGACATCATGCCCATGCATTGGACCCGGGTTTGTTCCCATACATATCTACTCGGGGACAGATACTTTTTAGGTGTTTTTCCTCATTTAGGGTAAGGTTGCCTAATTCTATGATGGTGTTCTATATTTTTGTTCAAATGTAACATTTCTGATAATAGTGACAAAATATGAATACGGGAATCTAATGTCAACCTTCCACGAGATTATTTATCGAATTCACTCCAAACCGATGTGAAGTTATCCCCAAATATTTGATTATTTTCTCCAGGACAAGGATTCCTCAATATGTGATATGGCTCCTAAATCCGTGATACTGGTATGATATTCTAACGCCGTGAGTGAATTCCTAATTGCGTGATATTAAAATAGAAGCTTGTAAATTTAAAAAAAAAAAAATTAAAAAAAAAAAACTAAAACGACACGCTTTATTAGAAAACCGAACTAAAAAATGAAAAATAATTTTAATTTCCAACACGCTTGGGATAAAATTAAAGTGGTCAACAAAAAATCATCTCCAACACATCTAGAATAAATATAGAGTTACCTACAAAAAAAAAACAATTCTACCATCAAAATCGTGGGGTGCTTTTTATGGTTTTTACGTTTTCTTCTAAGAGACTTTACTTTTACCAATATCTATTATCAAATATATTAATTGATATAGAACACCCCACGCTTTTGATGGTAAAATTATTTTTTTTGTAGATAACTCTAGTTTTATTCTAGATATGTTGGAGATGATTTTTTTTGTTGACCACTTTAATTTTATCCCAAGCGTGTTGGAAATTAAAATTATTTTTCATTTTTTAGTTCGGTTTTCTAATAAAGCGTGTTGTTTTAGTTTATTTAAACTATTATTCATTTTTTCCATTTTTAGTTTGATTGTCATAAACCGGAATCCCATGAAAATTTAATTGCGTACGATATTTTTAGTTCTAAAAAAATCCTCTGGGCCGAATTTGAACCAGCGACCTATGGATTACTGAAATTATATACCACTACAGTCCACCGCTCTACCAACTGAGCTACCAGAGGATATAATATTAATTTCTTACAACGATGGACTAAAAAGTCGATAAATCCACAACCTATTATACCGGTCTTTATTTTTTTGATGTCCTGATGATCCTGGCCAGGATATTAGAGAAAATGAAATTATTGTATTGTCATTGGTCCTTTACAAGTATACAAAGTTTCAAATCGATCCAATGTTTTTAAGTGGGTGAAAATCGTGTTGAAAGATTCCGTTACATAGACAGATACATCCATAGTAATTCTGCCCGAAGGCAGGTCCTTCACTGCAATCATAGCATTTTCATGCTATGCTTGCAGCTTTGCTAGGGAATTGTGTAGGTGTGGTAGCTTCCCGTTGCTTTCCACACCGGTGAAGGATGATGATGATAATGATAATGATGATAATGATGATGGCCATATGATTTCGTGATGGAAAAACCCCGATAAAAACCTCACCCAGAAAAACTGCCCCGACCGGGGATCGAACCCGGGCCCGCTGCGTGACAAGGCAGCACGCTACCTCGAGACCACAGCGGTGGACAGACAGATACAGGTGAAGCTAATATAAAGCGTATA